>WOVY01003427.1:0-55610 GCA_013436015.1 Rhipicephalus annulatus
TCAGGTGGCTAGGCTTAAGTCAGCTGGGTATCCTGAGGCGGTCTTGGTGTCCGTGGCCGAAAGTATCCGTAGAAAACGGAGAGCTAAAGATGGCCAAGGACATGGTGCAGTAAGACGTGACAACAGGACCCCACGAAAAAGAAAGAGAAGAGTAGCTGTTTGTCCCTTACATGCATCAGGTTACCCACCGCCTGAAAAAGGTGCAGCGCATGGAGTGCGTGTAGTTTCCTCCTTGCACCACACAAGCTTTCTCAGCTGGCTAGACTGACATGTGGCGCTAGACACAGGGAACAGCGGTGTAAACAAAGCACAGGAACCGTTTTGTCAACTGCATTAGTGACGTAGTTTACATGATCATACTTTCGTGCGGTGCCTGTTATATTGGGCAAACTGGAAGATGCCTCAACGACAGGTTGCGTGAGCATGCGTGCAATGTTCGTAGCGGCAACGATGGTTTTCTCGCCCAGCATGTCACTAGATGTGGCTGTGAAGTACAATTTGATAAGACAGTAGTTCTCCAAAAACACAAAGATGAGCGCACAAGGCTTATAATTGAAGCAGCACACATAGCGGAACACGGGGCTTGCGTCAGCAAACCATCAATCGCTTTGTCCGATAAGGAGCTAGCGTTTTTAAACATTAACAGATGCCGTAGAAGTTAACTAATCAATGTAAAGCACAGTAAGCGATGGTAAGGTAGGGCTGACGCACTAAGATTCTATCGGTGTTGCCATTTTTGGTCTGTGCTTTAGTGTTATCGTATGTGCCTTGACACTGTATCATCTTTTAGTATATATTTCATCATTTTTTCCGAATAAACTTTCAGTTGGTAGTTAGCGCTTGTCCCTGTCTTTCCGTCTGCATCTACGTTGTGCGCTTCCATTTCATAATTAGTCATGTATCACCAACTCGCCCAATCAACCATTTTGACAAATTACGTTTCTAGTTCTTCGGGCATTCCTTCGTCTGTGTTCCTTCATCCCACTATTTTAATCACTCTCATCGCTTTAGCTACCTGCCGAGCCAGAGCTTTAGCGTTCTGCATTCGTAAGAGGCACATACCACAAGATGTAAAAGCACTATTTGGTGGTTCAGCCCTTCGACCGGTCACGGAATCAGGGTTTGCAAATCCTGCGTTCTGAGTGGAATCGGCAGGCTCGACTATACCGGGAGTCGCTCAAGCTACAAGTTCTTCAAGAACATCGTTCGCACAAGAGGAAAAGAAGGCTTGAAGAATTCGCAGCAAGGATTGAAGACAGCTCTGCTTCCTTAGGGTTCAAGAGCTTCGGAAGCTGCGTTCTGAAGTCAGAAGAAAACAACAGAGTGAAAGAACTGTGCATTTGGTTGGTAACGTGGTGCTTCCCGAATTCGTGCAGAGGACGTTGGGCCTAGGCCCTAAATTCGCCTTTGTGAAGAAGCGAGACCCCCCGGACCTGTTAGCCATTGTTAGAAGTGTATCTAGTCGGGTTCCTCAAGAAGACTCTGGCCGGTGCATCTCGGAAGGACTGGACATACTTCAACGCGGTAAGCCCGTCAGCAGCCACCTGCCCTTTAAGCCGGACAATCAACTTTCTAATTGACAATGATCTTGTGCGGTGCCTTCAGACAAGGAGGGAGGTTTCGCAGTGCTTACAAAAAGGCAGTATTTTGAAAAAGCGCAGTCCGCCATTAGTACCGTGTTCGATACGTTCACCGGCATCGATTTGCGAAAAGTGAAGGCAAGAGCAAAGGACCTGTGCCGAGAACTCAATTTAGAAGGCTTAGTGAAAAATTTAGATAGGTGCGATAAACTTTCGTTGAACTTATTTTTTCAGCTAAGACACATAAGCCTGATGTACCTTTTAGAGTTATAGTATCTGAGTGTGCTTCCTGGCAAAAGATTGTAGGCGTGTTTTTGCAAGATAAGTTGAAGCTTTTCACCATTAAGGACCCATTTTAATTAAGAAGTCGGATGAAGTTATCGAATTTTTCCGACAAGAGTTTAACACAGGTCTCATGGCATTCTCAATAGATGTTAAAGATCTTTACTATTCTTTACCTCATGATGCGTTGCTCACTTGTATTGAAGAATGCATTGACCAATTCGGTGGAGTGTCATTTCAGAACAGCACAGGAATGAGTGCGCGTGGTTTTTTAGACTTATTGGGCATGTATCTCAACTCCACATATGTAGAGTGGAATGACAACGTATATCTTCAGAAACAGGGCGTGTCGATTGGGTCGTGTCTGGCCCCACTTTTGAGTGATTTGTTGTTGGCGAAAATGGACAGGGCCGTTAATCAAGAATTAGTGAGCACTGCAGCGAAAAAAGTGTTTCGATTTGTTGATGATTTTTTAGTCATAGTGAAGTGTGATCCTCGAGGTTTTGTGTCTCATGCCAATATTGTGTTGTCTCTCTTTAAGAAATACCTTGGTCCACTTGTATTGACCCATGAAATGCCGGAAAACTCGTCAATCAGGTTTCTTGATCTCAGGCTTACGTTTAGGGCTGAACATACCTGCTGGGAATTCCAGCCACGCGAGGGGAAACCGCTTCTGCCATACACGTCGGCTCATAGCAAACTTGTAAAAAGAGGCATAGTGAGTACGTGTTTCACTAATGCACTTGACCGTTCCTGTATGCATTCAATGGAGGCCAGCTTCCACAATCAGGTGGCTAGGCTTAAGTCAGCTGGGTATCCTGAGGCGGTCTTGGTGTCCGTGGCCGAAAGTATCCGTAGAAAACGGAGAGCTAAAGATGGCCAAGGACATGGTGCAGTAAGACGTGACAACAGGACCCACGAAAAAGAAAGAGAAAGAGTAGCTGTTGTCCCTTACATGCATCAGGTTACCCACCGCCTGAAAAAGGTGGGGCAGCGCATGGGAGTGCGTGTAGTTTCCTCTGCACCACACAAGCTTTCTCAGCTGGCTAGACTGACATGTGGCGCTAGACACAGGGAACAGCGGTGTAAAACAAAGCACAGGAACCGTTTTGTCAACTGCATTAGTGACGTAGTTTACATGATCATACTTTCGTGCGGTGCCTGTTATATTGGGCAAACTGGAAGATGCCTCAACGACAGGTTTGCGTGAGCATGCGTGCAATGTTCGTAGCGGCAACGATGGTTTTCTCGCCCAGCATGTCACTAGATGTGGCTGTGAAGTACAATTTGATAAGACAGTAGTTCTCCAAAAACACAAAGATGAGCGCACAAGGCTTATAATTGAAGCAGCACACATAGCGGAACACGGGGCTTGCGTCAGCAAACCATCAATCGCTTTGTCCGATAAGGAGCTAGCGTTTTTAAACATTAACAGATGCCGTAGAAGTTAACTAATCAATGTAAAGCACAGTAAGCGATGGTAAGGTAGGGCTGACGCACTAAGATATTCTATCGGTGTTGCCATTTTTGGTCTGTGCTTTAGTGTTATCGTATGTGCCTTGACACTGTATCATCTTTTAGTATATATTTCATATTTTTTCCGAATAAACTTTCAGTTGGTAGTTAGCGCTTGTCCCTGTCTTTCCGTCTGCATCTACGTTGTGCGCTTCCATTTCATAATTAGTCATGTATCACCAACTCGCCCAATCAACCATTTTGACAAATTACGTTTCTAGTTCTTCGGGCATTCCTTCGTCTGTGTTCCTTCATCCCACTATTTTAATCACTCTCATCGCTTTAGCTACCTGCCGAGCCAGAGCTTTAGCGTTCTGCATTCGTAAGAGGCACATACCACAAGATGTAAAAGCACTATTTGGTGGGTTCAGCCCTTCGACCGGTCACGGAATCAGGGTTTGCAAAATCCTGCGTTCTGAGTGGAATCGGCAGGCTCGACTATACCGGGAGTCGCTCAAGCTACAAGTTCTTCAAGAACATCGTTCGCACAAGAGGAAAAGAAGGCTTGAAGAATTCGCAGCAAGGATTGAAGACAGCTCTGCTTCCTTATGGGTTCAAGAGCTTCGGCAGCTGCGTTCTGAAGTCAGAAGAAAACAACAGAGTGAAAGAACTGTGCATTTGGTTGGTAACGTGGTGCTTCCCGAATTCGTGCAGAGGACGTTGGGCCTAGGCCCTAAATTCGCCTTTGTGAAGAAGCGAGACCCCCCGGACCTGTTAGCCATTGTTAGAAGTGTATCTAGTCGGGTTCCTCAAGAAGACTCTGGCCGGTGCATCTCGGAAGGACTGGACATACTTCAACGCGGTAAGCCCGTCAGCAGCCACCTGCCTTTAAGCCGGACAATCAACTTTCTAATTGACAATGATCTTTGTGCGGTGCCTTCAGACAAGGAGGGAGGTTTCGCAGTGCTTACAAAAAGGCAGTATTTTGAAAAAGCGCAGTCCGCCATTAGTACCGTGTTCGATACGTTCACCGGCATCGATTTGCGAAAAGTGAAGGCAAGAGCAAAGGACCTGTGCCGAGAACTCAATTTAGAAGGCTTAGTGAAAAATTTAGATAGGTGCGATAAACTTTCGTTGAACTTATTTTTTTCAGCTAAGACACATAAGCCTGATGTACCTTTTAGAGTTATAGTATCTGAGTGTGCTTCCTGGCAAAAGATTGTAGGCGTGTTTTGCAAGATAAGTTGAAGCTTTTCACCATTAAGGACCCATTTTTAATTAAGAAGTCGGATGAAGTTATCGAATTTTTCCGACAAGAGTTTAACACAGGTCTCATGGCATTCTCAATAGATGTTAAAGATCTTTACTATTCTTTACCTCATGATGCGTTGCTCACTTGTATTGAAGAATGCATTGACCAATTCGGTGGAGTGTCATTTCAGAACAGCACAGGAATGAGTGCGCGTGGTTTTTTAGACTTATTGGGCATGTATCTCAACTCCACATATGTAGAGTGGAATGACAACGTATATCTTCAGAAACAGGGCGTGTCGATTGGGTCGTGTCTGGCCCCACTTTTGAGTGATTTGTTGTTGGCGAAAATGGACAGGGCCGTTAATCAAGAATTAGTGAGCACTGCAGCGAAAAAAGTGTTTCGATTTGTTGATGATTTTTTAGTCATAGTGAAGTGTGATCCTCGAGGTTTTGTGTCTCATGCCAATATTGTGTTGTCTCTCTTTAAGAAATACCTTGGTCCACTTGTATTGACCCATGAAATGCCGGAAAAACTCGTCAATCAGGTTTCTTGATCTCAGGCTTACGTTTAGGGCTGAACATACCTGCTGGGAATTCCAGCCACGCGAGGGGAAACCGCTTCTGCCATACACGTCGGCTCATAGCAAACTTGTAAAAAAGAGGCATAGTGAGTACGTGTTTCACTAATGCACTTGACCGTTCCTGTATGCATTCAATGGAGGCCAGCTTCCACAATCAGGTGGCTAGGCTTAAGTCAGCTGGGTATCCTGAGGCGGTCTTGGTGTCCGTGGCCGAAAGTATCCGTAGAAAACGGAGAGCTAAAGATGGCCAAGGACATGGTGCAGTAAGACGTGACAACAGGACCCACGAAAAAGAAAGAGAAAGAGTAGCTGTTGTCCTTTACATGCATCAGGTTACCCACCGCCTGAAAAAGGTGGGGCAGCGCATGGGAGTGCGTGTAGTTTCCTCTGCACCACACAAGCTTTCTCAGCTGGCTAGACTGACATGTGGCGCTAGACACAGGGAACAGCGGTGTAAAACAAAGCACAGGAACCGTTTTGTCAACTGCATTAGTGACGTAGTTTACATGATCATACTTTCGTGCGGTGCCTGTTATATTGGGCAAACTGGAAGATGCCTCAACGACAGGTTGCGTGAGCATGCGTGCAATGTTCGTAGCGGCAACGATGGTTTTCTCGCCCAGCATGTCACTAGATGTGGCTGTGAAGTACAATTTGATAAGACAGTAGTTCTCCAAAAACACAAAGATGAGCGCACAAGGCTTATAATTGAAGCAGCACACATAGCGGAACACGGGGCTTGCGTCAGCAAACCATCAATCGCTTTGTCCGATAAGGAGCTAGCGTTTTTAAAACATTAACAGATGCCGTAGAAGTTAACTAATCAATGTAAAGCACAGTAAGCGATGGTAAGGTAGGGCTGACGCACTAAGATATTCTATCGGTGTTGCCATTTTTGGTCTGTGCTTTAGTGTTATCGTATGTGCCTTGACACTGTATCATCTTTTAGTATATATTTCATATTTTTTCCGAATAAACTTTCAGTTGGTAGTTAGCGCTTGTCCCTGTCTTTCCGTCTGCATCTACGTTGTGCGCTTCCATTTCATAATTAGTCGCAATCAGTCACCAAACGTGGAGGGTAGCTTTCGGTTCCAGTATTCAGCTGTCATCCGAGGGTCGCTGCGTCGAAGGTTTCAGGCATTGGAGTCATCGCGGGAAACCCAAGATCGGGCCAGGGTAGATTCCGTGCAGAAGTAGGAACCGTGGTGACGACGAGTTGGCAAGCCATGATCGCAAGTGCAAAAACCTGCGCAAACAGGGGAAGTCTCCTGAATGTGATCGTTGCGGTGGCGGGCCCCAGCTGATTCTAGAGTAACAGAGGCTTTTGTAGGAGGGGCGTATCACCCACACGCCTGGTAGCACGATGTTGCCCGCCGAAATCACAATCAGTCACCAAACGTGGAGGGTAGCTTTTGGTTCCAGTATTCAGCTGTGATCCGAGGGTCGCTGCGTCGAAGGTTTCAGGCGTTGGAGTCATCGCAGAAAACCCAAGATCGGGCCAAGGTAGATTCCGTGCAGAAGTAGGAACCGTGGTGATGACGAGTGGGCCAGCCATGATCGCAAGGACGACGAGTGGGCCAGCCATTTACTTTACAAATGTAAAGTAAAGAGGAAGAAAGAAAAGTGGGTGAAAAAATAACCAGCCGTGAGCAGGAATCGAACCTATGACCTTCGAATAACGCGTTCGATGCTCTAACATTTGTTCTAATAACTTCCCCTATACATTCCTTGGCATTATTGTCTGTTAGAGCTCATTAATACTGTGTCAAAACACGAAAAAACGAGCTCTTAGGTATACACCTCTTTCCCTTATTCATTAACGAGGGTCTCGTACTGGCAGACTTGGTGTCATAAGGTTGTGTACGAGGTACTATTGATCAGCTGCCCACTCGTAATAGGTTGACGTGCTACGTGACGCCACCAGGCTCATAAAATGGTGTTCTCCACTTGCCGTTTGGCTAGATATGGCGCTGAATGACACTCCCACGTTTAACTTCACATATAAACACAAGAAAGTGGGCTGGGGAAAGGCCGCTGTGATAGCTCAGTGGTTAGAGAAACGAACGCGTTATTCGAAGGTCGTAGGTTTGATTCCTGCTCACGACTGGTTATTTTTTCACCCACTTTTCTTTCTTCCTATTTACATTACATTTGTTCTAATAACTTTCCCTATACATTCCCTGGCATTATTGTCTGTTAGATCTCATTATTGTTGTGTCAAAACACGGAAAAACGATCCCTTTGGTATATACCTCTTTCCCTTATTCATTAACGAGGGTCTCGTACTGGCAGACTTGGTGTCATAAGGTTGTGTACGAGGTACTATTGATCAGCTGCCCACTCGTAATAGGTTCACGTGCTACGTGACGCCACCAGGCTCATAAAATGGTGTTCTCCACTTGCCGTTTGGCTAGAGATGGCGCTGAATGACACTCCCACGTTTAACTTCACATATAAACACAAGAAAGTGGGCTGGGGAAAGGCCGCTGTGATAGCTCAGTGGTTAGAGCAACGAACGCGTTATTCGAAGGTCGTAGGTTTGATTCCTGCTCACGACTGGTTATTTTTTCACCCACTTTTCTTTCTTCCTATTTACATTACATTTGTTCTAATAACTTTCCCTATACATTCCCTGGCATTATTGTCTGTTAGATCTCATTATTGTTGTGTCAAAACACGGAAAAACGATCCCTTTGGTATATACCTCTTTCCCTTATTCATTAACGAGGGTCTCGTACTGGCAGACTTGGTGTCATAAGGTTGTGTACGAGGTACTATTGATCAGCTGCCCACTCGTAATAGGTTCACGTGCTACGTGACGCCACCAGGCTCATAAAATGGTGTTCTCCACTTGCCGTTTGGCTAGAGATGGCGATGACTGACACTCCCACGTTTAACTTCACATATAAACACAAGAAAGTGGGCTGGGGAAAGGCCGCTGTGATAGCTCAGTGGTTAGAGCAACGAACGCGTTATTAGAAGGTCGTAGGTTTGATTCCTGCTCACGACTGGTTATTTTTTCAGCCACTTTTCTTTCTTCCTATTTACATTACATTTGTTCTAATAACTTTCCCTATACATTCCCTGGCATTATTGTATGTTAGATCTCATTATTGTTGTGTCAAAACACGGAAAAACGATCCCTTTGGTATATACCTCTTTCCCTTATTCATTACCGAGGGTCTCGTACTGGCAGACTTGGTGTCATAAGGTTGTGTACGAGGTACTATTGATCAGCTGCCCACTCGTAATAGGTTCACGTGCTACGTGACGCCACCAGGCTCATAAAATGGTGTTCTCCACTTGCCGTTTGGCTAGAGATGGCGATGACTGACACTCCCACGTTTAACTTCACATATAAACACAAGAAAGTGGGCTGGGGAAAGGCCGCTGTGATATCTCAGTGGTTAGAGCAACGAACGCGTTATTCGAAGGTCGTAGGTTTGATTCCTGCTCACGACTGGTTATTTTTTCACCCACTTTTCTTTCTTCCTATTTACATTACATTTGTTCTAATAACTTTCCCTATACATTCCCTGGCATTATTGTCTGTTAGATCTCATTATTCTTGTGTCAAAACACGGAAAAACGTTTTCTTTGGTATATACCTCTTTCCCTTATTCATTAACGAGGGTCTCGTACTGGCAGACTTGGTGTCATAAGGTTGTGTACGAGGTACTATTGATCAGCTGCCCACTCGTAATAGGTTCACGTGCTACGTGACGCCACCAGGCTCATAAAATGGTGTTCTCCACTTGCCGTTTGGCTAGAGATGGCGCTGAATGACACTCCCACGTTTAACTTCACATATAAACACAAGAAAGTGGGCTGGGGAAAGGCCGCTGTGATAGCTCAGTGGTTAGAGCAACGAACGCGTTATTCGAAGGTCGTAGGTTTGATTCCTGCTCACGACTGGTTATTTTTTCACCCACTTTTCTTTCTTCCTATTTACATTACATTTGTTCTAATAACTTTCCCTATACATTCCCTGGCATTATTGTCTGTTAGATCTCTTTATTGTTGTGTCAAAACACGGAAAACCGATTCCTTTGGTATATACCTCTTTCCCTTATTCATTAACGAGGGTCTCGTACTGGCAGACTTGGTGTCATAAGGTTGTGTACGAGGTACTATTGATCAGCTGCCCACTCGTAATAGGTTCACGTGCTACGTGACGCCACCAGGCTCATACAATGGTGTTCTCCACTTGCCGTTTGGCTAGAGATGGCGATGACTGACACTCCCACGTTTAACTTCACATATAAACACAAGAAAGTGGGCTGGGGAAAGGCCGCTGTGATAGCTCAGTGGTTAGAGCAACGAACGCGTTATTCGAAGGTCGTAGGTTTGATTCCTGCTCACGACTGGTTATTTTTTCACCCACTTTTCTTTCTTCCTATTTACATTACATTTGTTCTAATAACTTTCCCTATACATTCCCTGGCATTATTGTCTGTTAGATCTCATTATTGTTGTGTCAAAACACGGAAAAACGATCCCTTTGGTATATACCTCTTTCCCTTATTCATTAACGAGGGTCTCGTACTGGCAGACTTGTGTAATAAGGTTGTGTACGAGGTACTATTGATCAGCTGCCCACTCGTAATAAGTTCACGTGCTACGTGACGCCACCAGGCTCATAAAATGGTGTTCTACACTCGCCGTTTGGCTACAGATGGTGATGACTGACACTCCGACGTTCAACTTCACATATAAACACAAGAAAGTGGGTTGGGAAAAGGCCGCTGTGATAGCTCAGTGGTTAGAGCATCGAACGCGTTATTCGAAGGTCGTAGGTTCGATTTATGCTCATGACTGGTTATTTTTTCACCCACTTTTGTTTCTTCCTATTCACATTACATTTGTTCTAATAACTTCCCCTATACATTCCTTGGCATTATTGTCTGTTAAGTGTCATTACTATTGTGTCAAAACACGGAAAAACGAGCCCTTAGGTATACACCTCTTTTCCTTATATATATATATATATATATATATATATATATATATATATATATATATATATATTGTAGGAGGGGCGTATCACCCACACGCCTGGTAGCACGATGTTGCCCGCCCAAATCGCATATATATATATATATATATATATATATATATATATATATATATATATATATATATATATATATATAAATATATATATATATATATATAGTCAAGTAAATCCTTCCGGAGCGGTCACAACACAACGTGGTTTGTTTCGACGTTTCG
The DNA here is from genome assembly GCA_013436015.1 of Rhipicephalus annulatus. Taxonomy (NCBI): domain Eukaryota; kingdom Metazoa; phylum Arthropoda; class Arachnida; order Ixodida; family Ixodidae; genus Rhipicephalus; species Rhipicephalus annulatus. The sequence goes on from WOVY01003427.1 coordinate 10,385, forward strand.
GCCTAGAGTCTAGCCTTCGTCAGTCCTAACCAGTCACATACCTTCGTCATCCATTCACGTGCCGTAATACCAAATTTTGTATATGTGGCGCTAACGAAATGCCGTGAGCTCATCATGAACGTGGCATGTTATCATGCTGTTGCATGACACGCATGTCATGTTTATCATGTTTGCAACAGTCACATACCTTCGTCATTCATTCACGTAGCGTGATACCGAATTCCGTATATTTGCCGCTAACGAAATGGCCGCGAGCGCATCATGAGCGTGGCATGTCGTCATGCTGTTGCATGACACGCATGTCATGTATGTTTCCACCAGTCGCATACCTTCGTCATTCATTCACGTGCCATATTACCAAATTTTGTGTATGTGGCGCTAACGAAATGCCGTAAGCGCATTATGAGCGTGGCATATGGTCATGCTGTTGCATGACACGCATGTTATGTTCATCATGTTTACGCCAGTCACATACCTTCGTCATTCATTCACGTACCGTAATACCAAATTTCGTATATGTGATACTAACGAAATGGCCATGAGCGCATCATGAGCGTGACATGTTGTCATGCTGTTGCATGACACGCATGTGATGTTTATCTTCTTTGCAACAGTCACATACCTTCGTCATCCATTCACATACCGTAATACCTAATTCAGTATATGTGGCGCTAACGAAATGGCCGCGAGCGACATATGAGCGTGGCATGTAGTCATGTTGTTACATGACACGCATGTCATGAATTTTATGTTAGGGTATGTCGCTTGTGTTCGCCATGCAATCATGTCATACCATACCAGTTTTCCAACATGTCATGTGAACGAAACCACCACAAGAGCAGCACGACAATTAAATGTAAATCATGACATTCATGAAATACATTTCATGATTTCCTCGTTATGACTATTCGAATATACTCGTCATACAGTCATGTTATGCCATACCAAGTTTCGTATTGACACCTATTTCTAAACAGCCAGGAGAGCTAAAAGTTGTAGGTGGATAGATAGATAGATAGATAGATAGATAGATAGATAGATAGATAGATAGATAGATAGATAGATAGATAGATAGATAGATAGATAGATAGATAGATAGATAGATAGATAGATAGATAGATAGATAGATAGATAGATAGATAGATAGATAGATAGATAGATAGATAGATAGATAGATTGATACGCTCAAGGTCGCCGAAGTTCACTAAGAAATGCTTCGCATTTAATTATTAACACGATAATAAATGCCAGTTTGTGTCTATTCTTTTTATGCATGTTTACTCATAATGCTTATGCTCAATGCATCTTTATGCTTTTTATGCATGTGTATGATTGCGCAATTTATAGAGGCTGTGGTGGCCAGTGAACTACGTGAGCCGTGGAGTTTCACATGGCGTAGTCCTCAGCCCCATACTTTAAACGGACAGACTTAAAGAGGTCATTTCGCCGAAATGCCGTTGTCGGCATCGTTGGTTGTGAGCGAAAAGTCTTCCTCTGGTGCGCGTTGAAAAATGAAGAATGATGCAGACAAATTAAACGAAAAATCTTGGTCAGAGTACGGAGCCCATGGTCTTCTTTGCAATACTGTGAAAATAACTTCAACTTCTTCTGCATGAAAATTCAATAAACGTAACGCGTGTGAACCATGCATGCTTCAGAAACTCATGAATGCTGTACACATGCTTCACAATGCTGACTGTAATATCACAATAATAATGTGTGGTGCAAGCAGACATTGCGCTCGGGCCTCGGAAATTGTTATCATGACCTAATGGTTTAACGCGGGTCACCCACTACAGAGGACACACACGTTGCTACTCCTTTCCCTTTACGACTCCTAGTGGATGCATAGAAACTTCGAAAAGATTTCGCACGAAGAATTGCCCATGGTTCAAGTCATACTATCAATTACACAGAATGAAGCAGTATGTGAAAGCTTTACTAATATAGGCCGCTTCTAACTCTTTGCGCACTAGGGACAGCATATCACTGTTGCGTTTAACTATTTAAGGCGATGCTTAAAGCTATAGCTATTTTTTTAACATCACGCTCCATGGTGTTGCATCTGAGCTCCCTGACGCTGTAAATATCAGCACCTGCGCGAACAATAAATGCACGGGGACCACTAGAACGATACGCCCACAGCCGGGAGCAAGACTTCACTCCTTATCCGCAACATCAAAGTGCTTGCACCTTCAACATAAAAGCCTGCTGCATTGTTGTTTACACAAAAAACCAGTGACGTGGTACCAAATCTTCGCTGACACAACAGTGACTCTCGCCATAAGCGCGCGCATATTTTATATTCAACAATATACCGAAACATACCAATGCACATGCTACATAAACGGTCACGTGGTGCTAACAGAAACAGCGCATGCTCCAGTATGCACCACCGCACTTCCAGCACTTCCAGCGCTTCTTAGTGTGCACCAGCGTCAAAGCGGTCAAGCCAGCGCCCCTACCAGTGCGACCTAGCTATACACTTGCGCCCAGTGAAGTGCCAGTAATTGTACCAGTGTCTTCAGCGTGTACCAGAGCCAAAAAAAGTATTGGCATCACACTGGGGCCGACGTTTTTTGCAATAAGGTATTTACTTTCAATTACTTCCAATGCTAAAAACAACAAAAGAACCAAGAGCAGATGTTGAATTACAAGACAACTCTGAACGATGTGAACAGCCTCTCACGTGTTTCCGTTAAATATTAGGTTACGACGTCACCAGTGTAGGCCTCATTAGTTCTGAGTGAGTGTTTATTATCTCGTGGAGGACCGAAAAATAAGGATATCAAATTTGCGTGAGAATTGAGCCCGGCCTATATGCCTGGCATGCAGGTGTTCTGCGACAAAACTACACTAATGTTTGAAACTGCCTCAGAAAACAAAGATGCCACATGAATTCGAAGCAGTGAGAAATGTCCCCTTAAAACATTTCATAAGGCACAAGCGTAGAATCACGCCAGGCGTCAAAATATGTCAAAGGCAGGGTGTTTAAAAAGGCCATCTATTACAAAGCGCTCACATATATTTGATAATCATCAGCTGTGAGAGCATCAACAAATTGAACAGGTGCGTAGGTTCGCGCATTGCCTTACGGACTCGTAGGGCGCCCTCTGCTGATTCGCAAAACTATGTCACCGTGGGCAAATTATATCCCTATTTGCAGTGCACATGTAAGGCTAGTTGATGATTGATATGTAGGTTTCAACGTCCCAAAACCACCATATGACTTTGAGAGATGCCGTAGTAGAGGGCTCCGGAAATTCTGACCACCTAGGGTTCTACAACGTGCACCCAATTCTGAGCACGTAGGCTCTACAGAATTTTCACCTCCATCAAAAATACCGGGATTCCATCCCACGACCTGCAGGTCTGCAGCCAAGTACCTTACCTACTAATCTACCGTGCTTGGGCAAGGTTAGCTTGAAATGGTCAATGTTGTGTGCACAGTCGTCCGTTTGCTTCTGCCATGGTTGAGACATGAACCGAGAACTAAACCCAGGCTAGACTGTTAGAAGGCGATGCGCGCATGCGTCCACTTACAATACCGAGTTCCACTCTATGAGGTGAAGCTCAAGTGTCCTAAAACTTTATTGTGAACGCATTTATATACGCTTTTGTTATGACCGTCGCCGTCATGTCTCTCTCTCTCTCTCTTTCTCTCTCTCTCTCTCTCTTTATATATATATATATATATATATATATATATTATATATATATGTATATATAATATATGACGCTTTGATGACTGGGCGACGTGGCCTGTCTCATACCCTATGTTTATTCTACTGTCACTTCTTCCTCATCTGCTTCTACCAACCGTCCCTGCCTTCTTACATCACAGGATTCCCCCTCCCCCCGAAAGATGGCACCGGTTACAAACTACAACAAATTGAAAAAGAGAATAAACAAAACAATGGCCAAGTTCACAGTTTCACATCCCGACGGAGTTTCACAATCTCACTGAATCTTCAAGCCCGACGGAGCAGTCCGGTGAACTCTATAACAACTCTGGTGGGCGAGGCTGACTGTTGCGTTCCGGACAGAGCGGGATACACGTGGATACTGACAGTACTGCTAGAACTCTTGTTTGGGCTGACCAAGGTTGGAACGCTTTGTTGCATCGGCAGCTCAGATGTCGTCGGGGTTGTATTTTTCGCCGTGAATGGTGCAATCCTGATGCTTCTTGCTTGCGTGCTTCTCGACAGACTGTGATGGAGTGCCTGAGTGCTTGCGGTTTGCAAGCAGTGCTTCCGCGTCTTTCTCGGCGCTTTCTGTGGTGTTGCAGTCGGCGGAATAGCAGGCGCTGGGAGCATTTCTGGCAACTTTTCTTTGTCCGAAAGTGTCTGACGTCTTGTTGGTTTGGAGATCCTATTTTTTGATGTTCTTCAACTGGTGAAAACGCTTCCATTAAATTTGGCGTTCGCCGATGCTTTCGTTGCAGTCTCTCTCGTTGTTTTCTGAGTTTGTGAACTTCGTTTTGCTTGCTTTGCTGGTGCTGCTCAGGAGATGGCTGTAGTGGCGCCCCTTCTGGAATCGGGCATTCATTTCCTTCGAGGTTTGACGCGTCCTGTAGACAGCTGATGCATGGTGAGCTGGTGTCTCGCTTATCGGGCTTAGTTGGTAATGTGTCATCATTATGATCTTCAAAGACTTCGGTAAGGTGTACCAGTATGGACGCTTCGGACAGACAACTGCGTGCGAGGTTTGGTGTATGTATTACTTCTGCAATTCTTTTGGTTCTTGGAGCTGTAAGCACTCTATGGGGATACCACAGGTGACATGGCATTACTAGGTTTTAACTGCTGATTTTGGCAAGTCTGTGGTGCCGCAGAAACCACACGAAGCTCTTTAGGGGCTTCTTCGCAGTTCACCGCGAGTGGTTCTTGCGTCAGGCAGCTGGCGACGTTCGATGCGTCGGAACCTTCAGTGTTTCTTCCACTGTCGAGTGTGTGTGCACCGCACGGTGATGAATGAACATGTCCGGAAAGAGCATGGCTTGACAGGGTATTTTCGTGGAGCGTTAGGTCGTCTACCGAGGTCGCAGCGACCTTATGAAGCAAATGGTGAGTGACAGGAGCGCTTGAAAAACCGCGTGACGAAAACCCAGGTGGTGGACCACGTATGCGAGACGAAGAGTGAAGGGCATCAGGTGGTTGAGCAACGTCTCGGGTCATATGCTGAAGCGATGACTTCGGAAATGCTGACTTTCGCGCAGAAGGGAGGGGCGCTTGACGGTTAGGTTTTTCCCAGTATACGCATCGCCTTCTGTAAGTAAACTCATGTGCGACTTTGTCTTGTGGCAGTTGTCGATTCACGTTGGGCTTTCGAATGCTCGATGATTGCTTAGGGAATTGACGATAGTGTCGGGTTTTCTTGAGATGGTTGGCAATAAGTAGGTCTTGGTCATAGTCGCTAAAACAAGTGATCATTTCTTCTTTTATCTCTTGCCAAGATTCGTCATTTTCAAAGATGTGGATGAGGTAAAACTTGAATGCCTCACCGGAGATGTAGTCAGTGAAGTTGATGATCATCTCCCGTTCCGACCAGGATGCAGCGGTGGCTTGGAGCTCGAAAAGGTTGAACCAGTCCTGTACGGGTCCGTCGTCCGCTGATCCGGTGTACTTGGGGATGTCAAGGTCGTCTGATGGTGCTGTCATGATACTGGTCTTGGTGTAGTGTTGGGATGTACTTTCGTGGTCCAGGTTTGGTCACTGCGTCTTGCTGAGACGTTCGAAGATGGTGGCTGGTCGCTGTGGGCGGCCAGGAGATGATTCCGTAGTCGATGTATGGTCAGGGCGTCTTGTAGAGAACTGCGTCGATGATGAGACACTGATGAAGTGGCTGGGAGGTCTTCATCCTGTCGACTCGTGTGACGCTATGATGACTGGGCGACGTGGCCTGGCTCATACCCTATGTTTATTCTACTGTCACTTTTTCCTCACTGCTTCTACCAACCGTCCCTGCCTTCTTACGTCACACACACACACACACACATATATATATATATATATATATATATATATATATATATATATATATATATATATATTATCTGCCGATTCGGGGCAATGCATTTGCTTGTAATCTGCTCTTTGTCCGACGACAGTAGTCGGCTGTGCCCTGGGCCTTAGCGCACGCGTATGCTTGTACAAGACAGTTTGCACGTTCCGTGCTTTTTTTGCCGCAAATATTGCTCTTAGGTTACAGAGCGTGCCTCATTGTAGAGACCCTGTTAACACCAAGTCAGTTTACAGCTGACTCTAAAAGTTCCACCATTTCAGCTTTCACTGTGACCATGCTGCGCTTTCCGCGCTGGCTCAGCAATTTTTCAGGCTGGCTGACAAAGCTGACAATACAGTTTTGTCAGTTAGCCCGAAACGGCTGTTGATTCGCAAATCACGGTATCAAATCACGGCCACTGCGGCCGCGCTTTGATGGAGGCGAAAACGCTCGAGGCCCGTGTGCTTAGATTTAGGTGCACGAGAAAGAACCCTAGGTGTTCGAAATTTCTGTAGCCCTGCACTACGGCGTCTCTCAAGATCATGTCGTGGTTTTGAGACGTTGAACCCCAACAAATAGTATTATTACAAAGCTTGAAACGTCGTGAAATTTACTTTAGCAGTCAATTCGTCTGCTCAAATTGACCATTACCGTGTTCATTTTATTAATAAACGAAACCTAATTAAACCTGCAAAAGTTGCATTTGCTTTCAGTCGATGAGTTTCACCAGCACCGCCATTGCCACTGAGTGCAGTAAAAACTGTTGTGGGCCTCCATACATCATTTCATGATGGCGGAATGTAAATCAAAAGTTTTTCTATGAAACGTTTGTAGTTGCCTCCAAGGGAAGCATCTGCAAGTTTGAACTCGTCAGATGATATGCTTTTTATGTAAAAGAAAATAGAAAAGCAACAAAGCGTTGTTGACAGTTTCTTTAATGATTTTTTACCAAGAATGAATTAATAGGCTTTATTTAAAGTTCGACAGTTTTCTTCGAATGAGGCGGGAAGGGTAACAGCATTAACCTCTGTCTCTTCCCTTGCATGCTCCATCGCTGATAATGACGGTACCTCTGATGACGGCTCGAAGAACATAGACCCGCGATAAACTAGCAATTTTACCGACTTTGTTCGACTAACCTTTTTCCTTCATGTTGCATAGGCTAGCTATCAAGAGATTTTCTAACAAAATTACCAATTAAGGCTATTCGAAGTGCCCGCAGTGCGATGCATCTCCAAGCGAAATTCAGGAGCATCCTCCATGGGAGGGTAAGTAGGCGACACAATGGCAGCACTACACTGTCGCTCCGTTGTCCCGCTCAACTATAGCCTCAATCTTGAATTGTTAGTAAGAAACCAGCACTGCGACTCTGCACGTTTCATGCATGACATGTTAGATTTGTTCTTTCGGGACGCAAACCTTTTGTCAAAATGAATGGCACCTCGCTCTTTCAGTCAGATTCCATAGGGTACACATACCAGCTTCGCGAGTTTTTCTGCAGTCACGTAGGCTAGTTAAATGCTTTCATCATACCCTTTTAGTTTTCGCTTGCATATAGCATTCACCAGTGCTCTTTCAGTGCGTGAATTCCATAACGATACACGTGGAAAATTGAGTGGGCTCTTGTGTTGCTCCTGTTTACCCGAGCAATCACAAATTGGCCACCACTGCTTTGCTTGCATTTTTGTAAGTTTGTTGGTACGAGGATGGGTGCTGCGTACGATCTCCTTATTAACCGGTTCGAGAGCGAAATGTTCTCGGTGCTAGATAACGTTGTCACGCCGAGCGCTCGACATCATTCGGTAGAGGAAAATTTTCATAGTGCTTTCAGCAGTGATGTTGAAAGAAACCATCTTGACGACGACGACTTTTTACCGGACGAAGTTGGCTGTGAAATTGCCGAGAGTGACAGCGACGATCAGCTGTTAAAATAAGAAGAGCGACTTGCACTTCCCGTTCTCTCGTCAGTTAAGAGTTTCTCACACTCCTATGCCACTTTCATTATAAATAAAGGGTAATACCACTAAGCGACATCATAATAAAACAATGAGTTTTCCTGTGTATTGCCTGTAGCTCAATTGCGGATATTATGAGCGCCGCATACAGCCAAGACTCTCGAGCTTAGATAGTGAAATAAACAGCCATGATCACAATCTACGGCTGTCGGCTGACTTCTTTTGTACTTTGCCAGTATTTCTTGAATGGCATTGTTGTTCGACTAAATTAGGCAATGTAGAATTTTTCGACCTCAGAGACGTGCAAGCTTTTTTCTCACACAAGCCATTCACAAATGGTAATTCACACTATTCTCACACAAGCATTCACAAATGGTAACCGCCATATTCGTAGGGCTGCTCGGCTTCACCAAACGTTGAACACTGCTGCGGATTCCACCCAGATTTGTGCACTTTAAAGCAGTTAATTGAGACGTTGCCCATTTTACGGATCTTGCACTGGTTCCCAACGTCTAAATGGGAGTGGAACTTTTGGCCTACACCCATAATTTTTTTACTCGCGCAATAACAAACCACAAGAAGCCACAAAAAAACTTGGCTCCCATTAAACAGTTTTGATTCATCTAATCAATTCGCAGGGGCGATGGAGAGCGGGTAGCTCTACTTCCCCATCAAGCGCTTCGAGTTTAAGCATAACCTTACTTTTCCCCAAAGCTTTATGACTCGACTAGACGAATAAAAAGACTGAAACATAATGTTTTGCTGCACCAAATGCACGCTATTTTCGCATATGTACAAGTAATACACGGGGTTCAATAAACAAAGCATAACTTCTTCTGGAAAACTGATACATATGCTGCGTACTTCTGCAATTTGTTTCAGAGAGAGTTTGTTTATAAAGTCAATACTTTCAATGGCGTTGAGTGTTGCACAATCAATCTTGAAATGGTCGCTTCGATGATGCTCGGTGCTGATGACTCAACCCCTTCAAGCATCAGTTAAATAGAAAATAAATAATTTATTGGTTTTATGGCACAGACTATGACGAAGTATGGCTCTCAAGGTAAGTCGATATCATCCGTTGTGGTTGGTGGCTCGGGGCTCGGGTTTTCGATCTCAGCATTGATGGCTTCTCGAAGAGGCCCGAGGACTTCCTCTCGAAGCGCCCTCTGGAGGAGGTACTTTGAGGCCCGTTCCACAAACGGCTGTTCAAAGCCCAATACGCTCTGGTAGTGGATTTCCTGTACATCTGCAGAGAGGATCTGAAGATCTTCTAGGGTAGGCTTGGAGTCGTCAGATAGCGCTGCAGAATAAGCCAGGTATGAGAGTCTATTCACAAGCCTCAGCAATTAATTCATGTGTAAGTTACAGTTTCACCAACATGATGAAGTAACTGATGTGACAGCAATAAACTGTAATGTTAATTGAAGTAAAACTAGTAGCTAACGTTTTTTGAAGTGTTCTCGCATAAATACACGAAACGTAGGTGTAAGGAATACGGATGTTCCAACGTGAGAAGCCTCTTTTGTGTCATCTGTAGTCTAAAAGCGATGCGGTGAGGGCAGATACACTACACAGAAGGATATGTGGGGGCTGTTTGGCATGCAACCACGCCCTTAGGAAGCAATACTCGCAGTATATGCTCAAGCGGGACAGACCCCTCACCCTCACCCCTTCCATCCGTCATCATACTCCTCTACCCGAAGGCGGAGAGAAGCAACCTTTGGCAAACCTTCCATGTGGTATGATAGCATCGCATGCACCCTCCGTGCGACGGAGATGGCCAGATCATTTCATATCTGCTTCAACGGGGTTCATCGCCAACGCTGGCATGCTCTTAATCTTAGGAAACATGTATACTGTGTTCATGGCATTGTTACAAACTCGTCCATTTTTCGGAATAAGACGGCGACACCAAAGACAAAACGCCCCTCGACATTATCTAAACAACATTTATCACAATAATAAGAAAGTGTGCGTGGTAATTTTTCAACACGGAATATTTTCAGACTCTTCTCGTAGTGGCCTCAAAAACATAGAAACGTGGCAGCTTGGGCTAGTTGGTTTAACATGGCGAAAGTTATAGCGCGAGAACAGTACGACGACACAGAGACGAAAAGGACGCCCGTGTTCTTGTTGTCCTTCTTGTCTCTGTGTCGTCATTCTGTTCTCGTGCTATAACTTTCCTCAAAACATGTTTCGAACACAGGAATAATATGATACTGACTGGCTCTCCGAAATTCCAATAAGTCGACCTATATTCATTCAAAAGCGTCCAAATGAGGGCAGTAGACTTCCGTTCGTTTTTACACACTTGCGGGGAAAGCAATTATCTTTAAAACCTTTATTTAAAGATAGATAACAATTTCCATTTACGCAACAATGCCCAAACTAAAAGCAAAAACTGTGCTAGAGAAACCTATACTTCAATTTCAATAAATTATAGCAACAAAACTGTCATTTCCACTGTTGCATCACGTTTATTAAGCTAATAAATAACACTCATTCACCAATGCAAAGGGTGGATTCGCTTCGCCTGCTGTTTCACGGGTGAAATTCCTTACGCTGTGGCTAAGTCTCTCTTCCATAGCCGCGGCTTACTTCTCACACTGTTGACTAGATGGAGCTGTGTCGTTGTAGTACGTGAAGTGATCACTAGATGACGTGTTGCATGTGGTTTAGTTTGATAGGTGTTTGATACGACGGTGAATGGATAGACAGGCAGACAGACGGAAAGACAGAAAGATGGCTGGACAGACAGACAGGCAGACACACAGACAGGCACACAGACCGGCACACAGACAGACAGACAGACAGACAGACAGACAGACAGACAGACAGACAGACAGACAGACAGACAGACAGACAGACAGAGAGACAGACAGACAGACAGACAGACAGACAGACAGACAGACAGACAGACAGACGGACAGACAGACGGACAGACAGACAGGCACGCGAATGGACGGACGTACAAGCAAACAGACAAATGGACGAACGAACGGATGGAAGGATGGACGGCTGAGCTGAGAGCCCGTGAAGCTTCGCCCCACTCATCAACGTTCACTCCGTGAATATACTGTAAATTTTTCGTTAAACAACCAGCCAACCCAGATGCTGAGCGGTGGGCTCGCTATAGTGAGTGTGTTCGGAAGAGCGAAGCCGAGTCACCGCCGCTGTCATAAGATACATGAAAAGTTATTACTACTCAGATCAGTGTCCACAGCTCATGCACACTGTTTGCGCTTCGTACTAAAAGTTGGTCCCACTGGTCATCGTCTTGCGAATTCATTACTACACTCCTATTATTGATATATCAAAATCAGGGTGTCTCTACAGCAGTACCCGAATTTCTTGTTACGGTATTTTGGTATCACGGTATTTTGGTGCATAGTTATTATTTTGGTGCATAGTGGTGTATCACGGTATTATTATCACGGTATGTTGGTGCATAGTTTTAAATGGCGATTTAAACAACTTGCTCATTGTGACAATTCGAAGCGTAATATTTCTGCCTGCTCCAGACGTGACGAAGACATTGGTTGGTTCAACAGCTCTGAAAAAAAAGACATGGAGCAACAAAAAAGCAGATATTCTAGCATTGAACTTCGGTGTTTACTGTCTCACAGGTTTACCACACGCAATTCTACGCCCCACTCTTGATGAAGGTGGCTGGTATTCTTAAATACAGATTTAGACAATGGACGCGAGTATCATTCATGAGCCACTTCTCACGATAATAATTATTTGTTAACTTGAGGCCCATTTTGTGACATTTAAGTTTCTGTCATGTTCCTATAAATTGCGAGTCGATAAGAAAACACACGCGCGATATGCCCTATGTGTTAAGCTCTTGAAATATGCACACGGGTGCAACTCAAGAAGAAATCAAACCTGCCGGCCGGCTTCATCGGGTGAACGAGCATGACGAGTTGCTGGAGGAGGGGCGGGGACAAGCGCAACTGCAAAGTTTGATGAAGAAAACTTGGTTTCGCGCTCAAATTTTTCAGCAATGTGTAAACGGGCCTAGCCTGATATTGGAACTTCCTTTTTACCTGTTTACGTGTATGCGCTGGCGTGGCCTTGTAAGTGCGACCAAACAACAATTTTCAAGCTTTAGAGAGAGACGTCATTTTTTGCTTCCTCATGTCCTTTTGTGTATCAGTTTGTCTCATGATCATGCGTTTATGACTGACAGCCTTCCCGTATATGAGCAATAAATACACAGCACCACCAACATACCCCTCAACATAATGCCAGGAAACAAGCCAGTCCATTCACACTTTCAGACAATATTTGGCGTTGCCTTTCCAACGTACATTTAAGGTACAATCCACAGAACAGGCGTACAGAGCTCTCACACGCGCTAATTCTTTTTGTTTTCACTATTTCGCTAGCTATAAGCCTAATCAGAAGACAAGCTGAGTTTGTCTCAGTTTTTATGGGTAAGAAATCCGCTCAATATGGGCAGACATCAAAGCTTCCACAGTTTTTATTTCTAATTTGCCAGCGAATAGCGTTCGCTATTTGAATATCTGGTTTCCCTGTTAATTGACATTTGCTCTGAACTAGCCAAAGAAATGTGCAAGCTGGTCTTCAATACGAGACAGTTTTGAGCCGGACCGGGTTATTGAAAGAAAGTGTGTTGCATACTTACGGGCCACGAAGCGCGCCTTCGCTACCACGGGTCCCGTGAAGCGTAGGTACATGCGTGGTAGGCCCGTGATTCCGAGGTTGCAGATTCCATCAAGCTGTGCTCGAAGCTTCACGTCCCACGTGGTGTGCGCCGAGCTCAAATTGCAGTTTACCTGCGACCATGCGCAAACAATTTGTTGTATAAATACAAGCAATGCTTATTGCTGGTTGTTTTCTGTCAGCAGCCGAATCACGGCATGACATTGTCTCACCTTACTCTCACATGCCATGCGTAATTTCTTCTTGTACGAGTCCTTGCTGAAATTTCTGTGCATTTAATTGAGTGTTTACAACCCTTTCAATACGCATTGTAATTCCAGATTCAGGTATGAGTACTGATAATTGTTTCTGACGTTTGACATCCCAAACACACGGTGTGATTTTAGGAGACGTCGTGGTGGAGGAATCCGGATATTTCGATCAAAATGTATTGTTTAACGTGCACCGAATCTAAGTACACGTCCCTCTAGCATTTTCGCTGCCATAAAAAATGCGGCCGCAGCGGCCAAGCTTCGACGTCGGGACCTGCGAATCAATATTAGAGCACCTCTATCGTTAGACTACTGGAGGGAGTAAAAAAAGATTTCACTGTTACACTTCGTTTATTAGAGCGTATTTTGAAGGCTGACTAAAAATAGCAGCCTTAAAAATCAACAGGCTTCCGTTTTCAGGCTATCATGCACCTGAATTTGTCTTACAGTAATGTGTAATGCTTAAGGGTGAACCTAGAGACACTCGGCTCCTTTTTGTAACAGGCTCTGCACAATTCTCTCACGTCAGAATGTACTTTATTTATTTATTTATTTATTTATTTATTTATTTGTTTGTTTATTTATTTATTTATTTATTTATTACGGTTCGATTGTATCACAGAGCGGAATGGTACAATTTTCAATACGTTCTAGCGAGATTTGCGTAGAAATATAAGGGTGACACAAAAACGCTTTATTTTACAGCCTTAGGTACTATATATAGTGTACAACAACAGGAAGCCAGTAATACATGTGGGAATAATGACAATGAATCGAATTCATCGCTATTCAGCATTATGAACACGCGTACTTAAACGAACAGTACTTTAAGCAGGGATATTTGATCAAGAAAACAGCTAAGCACAAGAAAACAACTAAGTTTCTGTAATTTAAGGTGCACTGCTTCATTATGCGTGAAGCTGTATTGCATCAGTTTTTTTTTACTCTTTTGTATTCACATTGTCCCTAAAACTTTCTCTAACTCAGGTACTGTTGCAAGGCCTCCGGGATCCACCACATTTTCGCAAAGCGATGACTATACATAATGATGTTATTTTATGTGACGTCATAATCACGACAAAAGTTTAACGAATGCCGTTAACCATGACGACGTGATCACTAAATACGTTGCTTTTTGTGCCGTTTGTGCCGATGCCCAAGGTCACATTTCGTGTTTGAGGCACCTAACCCTCCCGCTGTGACAAATAAAATAGAGCTTCACCTGCATTCGTTCCACTCCGAGCTGCGGTAGGCCGCCGACAACTGCTGCCCGTAAAAATCGGCGGCGGCGGAACTCCCAGAGCTCAGGCAGCCTTGAAGGAAAGCCACGTAGAACGCGACGCATGAATGTCCCTAGCCGCTCCGAGCACGGTGCAGAGACATTAGAGAGTTTCGGCGCCGGGGTCATGGTAGTCGTCGCCACTGTGCCCACTGCATAAATATCATCGCTGAAGTCTCAGACAACCGCAGCGTAAGAACGTACCTCAGTCAAGCGAGGGGTGGGTTAAGAATAACGTTTGCTCGAACGTTATCCATTCATATTATCGGCCACTTTCTTTGTATGTCCAGCGTTTCGACTGTCTACAACTTACTGCATGCAGCTTTATGCCATCAGCTTTGTAGACAAGGGCCGCAATCACAAAAGTTTTTGCCTGTGTCATTACTATTGGCCTGCTTTCGCTAATTATGTGCCAAGCATCAGTACTACCTCATAGTTCCTTTTTTTTGCAAGATTCTATAGCAAACACTCTTCTATGGATGATCTTTTTTTTTCCTTTTCTCTGTAATGCCCTCTGCCATTTTGGTAGGGTTGGGTAGGGGCCGGGAGAGCTGGCATTGCTGGAAGAAAGGGCGCATGCGCACAACATCGTGGAGATCATGGGAATACTGACTGTCTACGTTGATGGGCCTAGCTGAGTAGCGTAGAGGCTCTTTCGCGGACACCAGGGATGTTTTACTTCGACCTCTTATTATGAATCAAGGTATGAATACTTTATACTGACTTACGCATTTGTTCTCAAATTGAAATTACCGCGAATATTCAATCCTTGGACAACTTGGGACAATCATGTAAGATTTCATCGCTCTCATGATTGCACCTATGAAAGATGTACAGATATGATTAATAGGATATGGAACACTATTTCTGAAAGATTATAGTAGGTGAGCACAGTTCAGAAGCGGCACAGTGGTGGGGACACGAGAGGTCTTAGTGCAATGGTCTATCAGACTATGAAGCACGTCACTTCGTCATAAAAGCTTTAAAAAAATAAGAATTTTAAAGGCAGATTGCCACTATCCCTCAAGAGGAAGGTATATAACAGCTGTATCTTGCCGGTACTCAGCTACGGAGCAGAAACCAGGAGCCTTACAAAGATGGTTCAGGTTAAATTGAGGACGACGCAGCGAGCAATGGAAAGAAAAATTGTAGGTGTAACCTTAAGAGACAAGAAGAGAGCAGAGTGGATTAGGGAACAAACGGAGGTTGAGGATATCATAGTTGAAATAAAGAAGGGGAAATGGACTTGGGCCGGGCATGTAGCGCGTAGACAGGATAACCACTGGTCATTGAGGGTAACTAACTGGATTCCTAGCGAAGGCAAGCGGGATAGGGGGAGACAGAAGATTAGGTGGGCAGATGAGATTAAGGAGTTTGCGGGTATAAATTGGTAGCCGCAAGCACAGGACTGGGTTAACTGGCGGAACATGGGAGAGGCCTTTGTCCAGCAGTGGACGTAGTCAGGCTGATGATGATGATGATGATGATAATGATTGTGATGATGAAATACGAATTTGGCGTTTCTTCTTATATTAGTGACGACTGTGTATTTGAGATTAAGTTTCGTACTTATTCACTTTCGCAGGCCTAGGAGTCAAGTAGTCTGATTATTCACTGTGCTGGAGAGCGTTGCAAAAATGAAGTGTTGTTAATCAAACAGGCCATGACACGGTCACTTAAACTTCGCTGTTTGCAGTGATGAATAGCAGTAGAGGGTTGATGACGCCTATATATCTCTGTAAATTGCAGGACAATTCAATAAGTCAGCCCAAATTAAGCTATAGAATTCTCCTGCTGTTAATCCTTGCCACCCACCACCCGCAACCGCCATATTGCCTTGGTGTGCGTGACGCCATGTGCTGCATAAAACAAAGCAATCATATTCCAGCGATGTTGAAGCCACTGAAAATTGTTTACCGACTAGGCTGACCGAGAGAATAATTCACTCACTTGTTTCCGCGCACAAGTGGCCCGGAGTAAAGAAGCTAAAGCAGCAAGCGGCGTTTCACGCCACGGCTCGCAATCACGCAACCGTTTCCCGCCTCTCTGGCCATTGACGCCTATATAAAACCTATTAAATTGTACATTAGGCATTCAAACAAATGCACCAAAAAATCACCCACGTATTACTATACACCAAAACATTAGCCCTTATAACAGGCATGTTCGAAAATTGTTGTTGTGGCTCGTTTGAAGCTGTCTTTGTGTACTGAGGTGAAAACTAAATCTACCAAATAAATTGTGTGTAACAGACGATATGATACGCCTATTTTGTGCTTATACATTGTTGTTCGTTTTTTCAGCGTCTCCATCGACCACTTGTGCCCCTTAAAGCAACAATATTCACAAACATGATTGATACAACACCGGCCGATATTTACGCAACGTGAACTATTGTTTAAATGGTTGTGGCACGAGATGACGGCGTGCGTCAAAGTGGATTTCGCTACGAATCGTGTCCAAACTAAAATGCGTCAAGAGCATCAGAAGTTTATGACCACATTACTATTATAAGCACTATATTGTATTTTGTTGGGCATCTATCTGTATCACTATGATGGTACCGGCAGGTATCTTCTTAGACAACAGTAGGCATATCCTGGAGATAGTGGAGGGCGTAATTTCATTCTTCTATGTTATCTACTAGGTGGCTCACTTAACAAGGAAACCTACGAAAGAGAACGTATGCTTCATTTACGCAGTTGTCGTTTCCCTTCGTTTGTTTGTTTGTCTGTTTCTTTTATTTTGGCGCTGATTGTATTACTGAATTATATGTTGCTTTACCATGTAGTTTGGTAGTGAACATGATCAGCAATCAGGTCATTGTTAGAGAAAACTTCCATTTAGCATGCACACAGACAACCTCGAAAAAGGTGCATCAACGTCTTTTGGCTGAGCAATCAAATCATGTCACCCTAAGTAAAGCATGGAAATGTCAGAGCAGTACTCGTCACTTAGGCGAAGGAATATGTGATTTCGGGCAGCTCTCCCTTTGACTTTGACACTGCTAACAGTACTAAAAAAACGAGAACTTGCTCAACCTCAACAGGAACGTTGTATCTGAAATTCGTCAGCCGCTATCAGGCATTGTGTGGGTTACATCAGATATGTAAATGGGCATTTCATGTAGCTTTCATCCCTTATTTTCCCGCTTTCCATGCAGCGTACTTCTTCATTACAACAAGGCCTATACCACTAAGTATACATATTCTTGCTACAACATCTCATATATTATTCAGGTGTTATATACTAGATACATTTTCTTCTGCTACCAAGGATTTTCTACTCGAGCAATATGAGAAGAAAAAGAAAACGGGTAAAAGGATACGAATAAAAATAAATTTCTTACATTCCAAAAGTATAGGTTTACGAGGAGGGTTACAATGAAAAATCTTGATTGATTTTAACATTTTCAGGTTATCTACCATAAACTAAATGTGGTGCCCGTAACCATAATTCTGTGTACTGTCAAACTCAAACACCTAGCAGATTTTTATTTGTGCTTCACTTTAATGAGCCCTATATACTGCAATGTTTTGCACTTTCACATTTTGATTGTTTATAGCCTGTGCACTGTATACAGTCAAACCTCAGGGATAAAGATATCGCTGGGTCACGGACGATATTCGTATCACCCAAAATTCGTACCACCGGGCCACACGAAAAGTTACTAGGTATAGGCAACAAAAGACAGCTACTGTAAATTTTCATTTATTATTTCTAGGGACCGCAGGAATGTTATAAGCAGCTCTTGATGATTGTCAAACACTTTTAGGCGGCATCAGGCATAATTCTACTCGTAAATTTTACAATAAATAATTTATTACAATATTACAATAATTAATATTACATTAATTGTACTCGTAAATATCGACGCGTGCACTTTTGATAAACAACCCAGATGTGTAGTGGCCAGCCACCACTATTAGCTCCTTCCAAATGTCAAGCGCGCTTTGTCACACGACAAGAAGGTACGGCAGATAGATTGGCTTGAGAGCCAGTTCGAATTCTGTTTTTATTTCGTTACTGCGGCGGTGTTTGGGATGTTTCTTGAGAGATTCACGGCAGTGTCTGAACAACCAGGAAGTTTTTATTTATTTTTTCATGCTTATAGGAGAGTGCACAGATGCGCATCCCCAACCATGGTGCGCGTTGTCGTTACGAGGCCTAGCTTTTCAGCCAACAACGTTCCCTCCTCTTACAGTTCCGTCCTATTGCGTGACCCTGACTTGTATCTACATGGTAAATACGTGTAAAGTTTGTACAATGGTGCTGCCTTAAGCTTTAACGGGTGGAAAGGCGTAAAAAAAGCGTGACGCTCGTGTTATCTATGATCTAAGCACGAAAGCCCACGCGACTGCCGCGTATTCTACGACAGTGCCGGCAGCCCCTGTTAAAACCTGTGCGGTAATGCACGTTCTTATCAAGCGCCACGGGGTGAAAATCTGTTCGCAACAACCCTATCTCATTACTTTCCAGGTTCATGGGCCTTGCTCAGCACCACGCAGATATTCATATCACCGCGAAATGGACACGAGCTGTGATCGTATCACCGAAGTTGTTCTGTAAGACTACATTGTAATTGCAGAGCTTTCTGCGTATAACGTGACAATTAAATGCGCACGCACAGTCATCTAGTATTTTACACCACGCCATCGGTAAAACACTCTTCCTTGTAAAATGCCGTGAATGACGGTCAACTTTACTTATCTGTAAAACTGAAAGAGTGCAGAAAAATGCATATTATTTTGAATTGTATAAAAGAACCATCTGTGAATGTCTAATTTAAGGTCTCATAATAAGCACTCCTAATGTAGCCAATGTTCTGGATTCTGCAGTGTCACAACAGGAAACTGAGACTGCATGTTTAGATGTAATACCAGAATGGCCTGTGAAATGGGGTATCATATGCGTGATTAGGCTGTCTCTGCCTTCAATTTTAGGTTGCAATACGCACTATTTTTCAAAGACTAGCACCAATCAAATCTGTGTGCGTCCACCTTTGTATGTTCACTTGGCATCATCATCAAGTACACTTGGCATCTAGGCTTATTTTTCAGCGCTATTTCTAGTAAACATTCTTTGGTTTTTATGTTCAGAAACCACGGTATGGTTATAAATGATGCCATAGGAGAAGACTTAATGATTTTCAATCCCTGGTATCTACAGTTCACTTGCATCCAAGTGCGTGGGCTTCCAGCCTTTCGCTTCCATCGTAATGCATCTGCCGCGGTTGGCTTTCAATCACGTGAACTTAGGGTCAGTAGTCGAGTGTTTTAATTACTAGACGACAGTGGCGGGTAAAGGATATTCCTGAACCATGGTCTCTTTTTTTTTCCCTATAGTTTTAAACAGCACCCACCTCACTCCCCAATAAGCCTTCCTATGAAAATCAAGTGCATTGGGAGACAAATAGTTTTGAGTAGATGCGGTACTGTGATTCAGATGTAATACCAAGCTGGCCTGAGAGACTGAAACTTTGAGAGAATCACGTGGTAACGAATGCACAAGCCCGGGTTGATTGGCGGATCATGCGAGAGGTCTTTGCCCAGCAGTGGGCGTAATCAGCCTGATGGTTTTGATGGTACTGTGATTCCAATTTTGTTGGTTAGTATATGAATTGCGTTTCAGTACGAGCTGCTTAGGATAAATGTATGAAAAGGGGAGCTAGTTACCTCTTTGTCGCAGCGGATCCTCGGTTGCAGATTCTATACAGATAAAGTATAAGACGCACACCTGGATCTGGAATTGGTTCTGGCGCACCCCTGCAACCAAGCGACGCCACCCAGGCATCGCTCAGCAATGTGCATGAAAAAGCTTCGAAATTGTAAACTCTACTGTCCTAAGGACACTCCTAGAAATAATATAGTGTGGCAAGCATAGCTTCATTGCATAATCACACACCTGCGTGCAATAATGAACTTCGGGAATATTTACTTCAATAGGATTGTGAAAAATTCAAAGAAAATTTCTTAACTCAAATTCCCATAGCAATATTTAGTGTGAAAGTTTGAGAAATGCTTTAGCATATGACATGATTTCCTTCTTTGGGTTTATTGTTTTTGTTCCTTTTGTTTTTTAACACGCAAGATATTTACACGATTATTCTATTGGAAAATTTCGCACTAGTAGGTAGTAACAATTCTCTTTGCTTCTTTCATTCATTGGAAAAACTCCCTCTTTCATATTGGTGTATATGTGCACATGTCATGTTTAAAAAAATATACCTTAAGTTATCATTCTATGCAAACATCTGAAGCTTACTTATTAGAGCTAAGAAAGTTACACTTTTCATGCTTGTTTTTCTGATAGCAACCAAGGTGCAAAATTATGCGCACATTCTAGCGATTGCGCACTAACCAAGTTTGGCTGTATTCTGTATGCCCTACAGATTAAAATACACCTAAGCCCACTACTCTGCTGGCAGTCGTTGGTGAATAATATGGTCAAAAACCGGAATGTATATTTATACTCTGAAATAAGAATGCTTCTCTTATTTAAGAGCAGAGTTAAATGCTAGGTCGCGATACTGGCTCCACTGTACATTCAATATGGTTCGCAGGTGCCCTCTTTTTGTATACTATACAATGTGGGACCAACGGGCGGTATACACGGACGGGATGAGTCCAGCGTGGCAGTTTTCTCCTCAAATTGTTTTTTTTCTGTTGTCTCGTAAACTGTTTGTAAATTGCAGCCTTGTGACATGGATACTGAAAGTAAACACGATTCCTGTTTCACTTATCTTTTTTTTGCAGTTTATCGAATCTCTTGTTACCGTTTACGAAATTTTTTCTCTGCGCCTGCAGAGATCAACTCCTCTTTACCCAGTCGCCTATTGGCCGTGCAACCACCGCCATGTCAACGGCATGCATTTCACCCCCGCTAATAACTAGCACATTTGGTCAATTGTCTCCTGGTGTATTTCCCTTTTTTTTTCTTTTTCCCATATTAAATCCTTCCACATTCGTGCTGAGATTTATGACTTACGACACCGTGACACGTTTTTTATATTCCGAACTTAAGAAGCCAACAAACATACAATGATATCCAGGAAGTTAGACTCACCTGTAGTTTCTGGTGGAGGTGTATCATTGGTGTCATTCTTGATAAGCACACGCGTGGTAGTGGATTTCTGAAAAATAAGACATAGGCGTAAGGTGGAAGAGGTTTTTTCTCACGATTCACCCATATCTGTTAGATCACTAGTTATGTAATTCTTTTTCCGTGAGCCTACTACTCATCAGAGGGATCGGTAGGACATATGTTGCCATTGTAATAACGAGATAGCGTTAAAAAGCTCATTTTGCAGGAATTGTCACATCAGCGTATAGCAGTTCGTGACGTTAGTTTTGAGCGAAAAATCATCATCTTGTCCGTAACCGAAAAATTGAATAGGAAGAGAATACAATGAAAAATTAAAATATTACGTTAGATCTCTAATACAACCTAGGTTGTCTGCATGGTAAACAGCTGTTTTATAAAAGAGCCAATATATCAGTTAAAACTGCTTTGGAAAAAAGTTCATGTGACTTTCATGCAGAAGAAACTGTACTATACGCATCATATATTGCGTGGAATAAGCGTACCCACTATAACAGTAAAAACTACTTTGAAAAAAACTCTTCGTGAATGTCATGCAGTGAAAACTTTACTTAATGCATCATACATTGTGTCGCAGAAGCGTAGATTCACGCCAGCCATCGAAAATTGTTTCTTGGGCAATTGGTGTATTTGAAACATCCGCTCATTACAAAGCACTCAGACCCGTTGAAATTTCAATTAATGAGGGGAACAAGATCCATGACTAAGATTCAGCAACAAGAGCCATCAACAAATTCAACAACTCCGTTGGTTCGTTCATTGCCCTATATGGCCAATGTTACGTGAGGAGTCGTTCGTGTTCTTGCGGCCCTGTTTAACCGTGCACTGGGTATAATGAAGGAAGCTATCACTTCCGAAGGCGATGAGTACGAGGCCCAATTACAATATCGTAATCTGATCGTTAGGTTAAAAACTGAAGCATCGTCCAATTTTAACGTGAGAGCGTTACGGAGCTCGAGTCGCAGAAATTCCGCCGTCGGCGTCGGCACCGTTGGTTGTGAGCGAAAAATTGTTCGTAAGCGAAAAATTGTGAAAGAAGCAAATTAACTAAATGTAAAAATTTTTGGTTTAGTTGAGAATTGAACCCAGGCCGTTCGCGTGGCAGGCAGGTGTCCTACTACAAAGCTAGGATGCTACTTCCAGCTGCTACGGGAAAAACACTACATAAATGCTATGCAGTGAATGGAGTCTCCTTAACGCGACTCGTTCGACAGGTAGCACGACGAAAACGAGCTCATTCGGCGATTTGTAGGAGCATTTGGAAGGCCATCAAACTACGTCAAAGAAAGGCCGGGATAGTGAAGCCATCGCCGCTAAAAACTCAAAGGAACTCTCATACAGCTCTAAAAACTGACAACTACGTCCGTCTAGGGGAAAACATATCATTCCTTTTCAGAAGCGTTGATCAAGCAAACAGCTACACGGTAGATGATTTGCTGCCTTCTGGAAGGCTTTGTGAGACTCTCTATGGCCTACACCGGCGCGGCATGTATCTTGGAGGCCATGCAACTTTTGCTTTAGATCAAAAACCTGCATGTACCATTCTAATGCGTGTGTGTGTGTGTGTGTGTGTGTGTGGTGTGTGTGTGTGTGTGTGTGTGTGTGTGTGTGGTGTGTGTCATCTGTGAGACATTGTGAAGAACGTGAAGAACGTGTCTCGACTACATCACAGCGCCGTTCTAGCAGAGGGAAGTGGCCACGCTGCACAGTCTTGCTCATCATGAGTGTCTGCGGGACATTCATGTTAAGTAGTGTCCCACAAATAACGAGCCCGAACGATGCTAACGTTCAAGCACGGCATCTGGGAGCACTACGCAGACTACCTTATCGGCAGAGGGAAGTGGCCAAACTACACAGTCCTGCTCATCGGCAATTACTGGTGACACATTCTCGTCAACTAGTGAACGAACAAGCCAGAACGACGCGGACTTTCAAGGACAAGCCATTCAAACGGGAAGAGCCAGTCGAGGCCGTCTCTCTGATCCAACAGGTGTACGAGTGTGTAGAAGGTTGTGCTGTATGACTAGGCAGTGTGGTGATTGCGTGCGTATACATCGCGCCCGGAACATGAGTGATGAGGGCTGCTGACCTTGTCATGGGGCACGTTAAAAAACCCCAGGTGGTCCAGAGCCCTTCACTACAGCATCTCTCTTAAATATATGGTGGTTTTGAGACGTTAAATTCCACAAATAAATCAACCCCGTCATGAGAGAGCTGCAACCCTCTATAAGGTCTGAAGCTTTATTTGTTGTCGGAGATTTCAACCAAAACGTTCGGGTTTGCAGAAACTTTCCGGACATCCTACAAACGTGGGCTGGTTTGGAGATGGCAATTCCATCAAATGTCATTGCAGCAAACCACAACACTTGCGTAGATTAAGCTTTTCATTCTCACGACACCATTAAATAAGTGAAGTACTGCAGTTGCTATTTCACCGACCATTAGGCGGTGCTTGTCGAGGTTGGCTGGAAGAGGTCTTCAGAAGAACAAGTCGAAGAATCGCCAGATAACGAACGCAAGAGGGACGACATAATCTGACCATTTACGAGTACAAGTGTTGCGCCTACGCGCAGTTCATGATATAGGACCACGTGACTATATACCTCTACAATATTTTCATAAAGCTATTATAAACGTGGTGTTGAATAGATGGAAAACCTGTACATTTACTATAAAGATACGTCGGACTTGCGCGCGCATTTGTGCGCATGTGTGTGCACGCATGTGTGTGCGCGCGTGTGTGTAACAAAACTTATTAATAAGTACGCACTTAGCGGTTGAACGGCACACTAGGGGCCGTATTTCGCTACAGCGTTCAATTCTTTAAGGCGAAGCTTAAGGGTCCCCAAATTTTTCGGTGTCGCTTTTAGCCCTAAATGTAAATGCATTTTCATTTTTCTTTCAATTTCACAGTTTATTTACCAACACAAGTTTCCTGTGCTCAGATTTGGGTGCACGTTAAAGAACCCCAGGTGGTCTAAATTTCCGGAGCCCTCCACTACGGCGTCTCTCATAATCATAGAGTGGTTTTGGGACGTTAAACCCCACATATCAATCAATCAACACAAGTTTCCGAACTGCTCATTTCTTTGTCCGGACGCTCCTAGAGCCAGCAGGCTCGAGGTGTACAACACAGTAATTTCTGCTCACTCTAGACAATAATGCTCACCAATAAACTTGTTTGAAAAATTGGAATCACTTTTTAAGCAGTTTCTGTGTTGCTGTGAATGAAATGTGGAATCACCCTCGAGATCTCCTGAGGACTTTTTTAGTAAAACTTTGCTGTACCGCGGGAGATTAGGGTTGTTTTTTTTAAGTTTTTCACTTTCCAAAACCTATATGTGTGTCTAATCCATAGTTTCAGTGGATCATAACCAAATATTCGCTTTGCTGCTAGACTTTCCCCTAAAACTCTGCATAATTTTCTATACAAATAAATTATGTCGATGATCTATGGACTCGGCTGTATCAGCGCCTTCAACATTGTTTTCTACAAAACAAAACTATTCACTAGAAAGTGACACACGAGCCTTTGATGGCCTTTGTCCTAAATACTTTTGATCCGAGTACTCTGTTTTAAGAGAGCGTTTCGCCGTAGTTCTGTCAGTAGCATACGGCCATCTTTGCTGAAATCCTATACTTCCAATAATGAAAGGTACGTAGTACATAATGTAAGCCAGAATAGTAACCAACTCAAAGTTTCCATAAAATTTTGTAGCACTCCACTACAGAAGTTCTATTTTTTATAGTGCAAGAGTAGTTCAAGTACATCATTGCTATGGCCCTTTAAAACTGTAAAACAACCTTTTAGTGCATCTTCCTTCAATGTTATACAATATAACGTGACCAGCACAAAGAAAGAGAACAAAATGTCCCTACCCCCCCCCCTATTTTAACACATGATTCTCGTTATATATATAGATAATTAGGCATCACGCTTGGAGTCATTCCAGGAACGTCACACACTAGCTATATTATGTTGAATTCATGTGAAATCATTCAAATGGACCTTACGTCGAAAAAAAAGTCTGAATAAAAAGTTTTTTTTTATTTTTTCAGCAACTAAATGCGTTTCACTCGCAAGAATCACTCGGAACATCATTGCACATTCATGTTGGCTATGGTCGAAATAGGCCTAAGCTGCAGGTAATTGCACGTCGAAGTTTAGAAACGTATCTCTGCAGTTAGAGGAGTTATAAAACAAGTGCCCTTCTACATAATAAACAAATGTTATCGTTGTTAAAGCAGCGCTAGAAAAGTGCCTGCTTCGTTCAGCAATTGTAGTGCGGAATGTCAGTCAAAGTTACCAGCTGAGACTCTCCACAGCTCTTGAAGGCCAACTCCGGTGATGTTCGAGGTCAATGGATTTCAATGAAATTCGTTGGGTACACTCCTTTGCACATTTCTGTGATTTATGCCAAACTACAGGCTTGAGAGATGCGCTGATTGTTTGAAAATCAATTTTAAAGATTGCTTCGAAAATCACGCTTCACTGCCAGAATTGTTGACAACACTATTTGTGTGACGTCATGTTTGGCACTTCAACCGAAGAGATTCAGCCGATGGCATCGCTACTACGGCCACTACAGCGTTTATTGCGCTGTCCACAAAGCAACGGCATCGGTCTTCGGCATGGGTATAGCACGGGAAAGCTTTCTACCTTCCTCTGTGGTGCTTGGCCGGCGCTTCAGTGGTCTGATTTTCACAGTTTTCATACTACGCGCCCTCGGGACCAGCATACCACCTCCGTTTCTTACCACATAGTATGCCATACGCATACAGGGCGCCCGGTCAGGTGTCGGTTTCGGTTGTGCACATTTTCACTTATTAAAAATATTTTGAAGTTCCCTGAGCATTCCAGCTATTGGGCTTACGACAAGAGTGACATATGAACATAAAAACGCCATTATCTTGACATGGTCAAAAAATCGCCGGGGTTGGCCTTCAAGGCGCTTATGCAGTGCGGCATCACAAATGTTGTCTCAAATTTCAGAAAAAACCATCCTGCTTACTTTCTCTGTGCTTGGTAACCTGGATTCTGTGGTCGGTTGGGCAGAGCTAGTTGTGAGTACATCCTGTAAGCTGCTTTTTGCAGGGGTGGTCAATAGTACATCACTTTCAGTGACAGGTGACTCTGTTAAAAAAAAAAGCCAGCTCTCACCACGGCGTCAGGCAGTAACAATTGTCAGTGTGATGCACTGTCTCACGCAATATAATTGTCAGTCCATGGTTTGCAGTTTGATGGCTTTTATTGCAATATGTATTCCTACAAAAAAAACTATCGCTACATGCAGGATATAGAGCTGAAATTTGGGAAGGATTAAAGAAAAGTAAACATTAAAAACAAATGAACTATATTTACGTTCATTCCTTTCAAACCACCTTATAACGCTGTTCCGTGCACATAATCATGAGCAAACCAGTGTGACGTTATGAAATCAGAATTATCTTGTTGGAGATGTGCTACTTGGCAAATTTTTCAATGTTCGCAAACAGTAAGTTAATTCATATTCTATGTCGCGCTACTTCAACAACAGTATCAACAGTGTTGCTGAAACACACTGTAATAATTAATACTGCGATAAAATTTGTGCGCGCCTACCAATTGACGTGGTCAACAGAAAAGCGACAACTTGCATCCAACGAGCTCTGCATAATAGAAGAGGGGCCCACGCTTAAAATTCCTACTTCTGTGCTTCGTCTGAACACTGGTCAAAAGAGGAGAATCAAAGAAAATGCGACAAATTCTGCTTTGTTCAATATTTAGAGTTTCTGCACTGTCTACAACTGTTCAAGGTACATTTGTAACGTAAACCTAGTCAATTTTTTGGAAAAATATGTACCCTACAAGGCAATTTATTGCACATCGAAATGCACCATTAATAACTAACAACTACCCTGATCATGCTACAGTGTGTGGCTCTATCTGAAACAAGACGGATCCAAAGATTTGCACTTGTACAGCAGGAATAACTGCGGTATGGGGACTGGCACTTGTAATTTTAATACGAAGTAACGTGTTGGCACGAAACCACGTGTTTCAAATACCACTTCGTTTATGATCTGTCTATTGCGTATTATGCGCGCAATAAAACAACAGCATACAGTTTGTTATTTGGTAATCGGATTTCAGCTGTGCCCGACAAGTGACATACATAAATAGCCATGAAGTTAGAACGGCCTTGATAATCATGTACGATATATACGGTTAAAGCAACTGAGCTTGCATTTAAAGACCGTCATAATATAAATTTCCCTCACTTCTGCATCATTTCGCAAACCCACACATGTTGAAAAGATAGGTCACGGGAAGCTGAAAGCGAAATTGAGTTTTGCCTTACATATGTCTGGGTATTCGCATAAATGTTCACGCTTAGTTTTTTTCTTGGTTCTGCGATCCTATTATGAAAACGTACAGTGCGTGTTCATCATTTTATACTGAGAAGCTTTTTTTATCAAAATGTTCCAAGTAACGCTGTAAATTTGCTGGTATCTGTATGTGCGGTGACATCGAGTCTATATAAAGCATACAAGAATCGGTATCTTTACACAACGTATTTTTTTACAATGAGAATAGATTACTCTTCTGCAATTTTTACATGTTGATGCCCAGCTACGCTACGCAATGAAAACGCCAGGCCTCCCAATCGCCTCTACTCACCTGTGGTCAAAGCGACGCTGACACAGCAACCGCACCACCATATAAACCGTAAGCAGAGCGTCAGTGTCATCGGCCGGGACCGCATCTTGGGCGTATAACTCCGGAAGCGGTGTATCCCCGTACGACGGCCTCTCCGGAGTCCTTGGCCGTTTAACCCCGCCCGGCGGCCGCCGCCGCATCTGACCTGGCACGACCGCCTCCTTTCCCACGCGTAGCCGTTACTCTCTCCCGCAATGTCAGATTGTCAAGTGACCCTAGTGTAGCAGCTTCTTTAAGTATTCCTTCCATATTATGGGAAATCGCTGTTGCTTCAGCAGAACAGCCATCCGAGACACGCTTATCGCTCTGCCAGGCACGGATAGGATGTACCGGTGATGCGGAAATTTCTAATCGAAATCCCTGGAGCAGAGCATACCTACCGTGCCTTAGTTTATTGACGTATGGCCGATTTGTTCCTATTGATTTGTCAATGTGACTTTTTAGACAAGTACATCATTAGGCTCTGACTGTTGCCCAATGAAGAGTGTCTTTCGTGCAAATATAAATGTATCTACATGGTTTCATCTTACGAGCCTGATATCTATCTGTTGTTTCTTTTTTTTGCAGAACTTAGGAAATATGTGAACTCTGTAGGAGACAAAAGGAATGCAGCATACAAGATACTTAATATCAGACTTCTGATACGTCTTACATTTCCACTAGAAGGGGCTAAGGTGAAGATGCACAACACTTCTGAAACTGGAAATAATTGATGGATAGTATCACCCACTGGCTTGATTTTGTTCAGGCCTTCCGATATACCTTACCTAAACATTCTGCAAAGTATGTCTCAATCACATCTGGGATCCTTCTACGTGAGTGGTCTACTTTCTAAATTTTCTGCAGTCACCTTATTTCATGCAAAGAATCTCTGTCAGTGATTGTTACGATTAGTGTGTTTATTTACCTCCGCACAGCAATCATTTTATCTGCCCTGAAGAAAACAAGTGATTTTTCATACGTTATGCTCTGCTGCAAACCTTGTTAACAAACTTTCCTTTATTATCCGCCTTCTTTCAAGAACTTCCTGCCCCGCCGTGGTGGTGTAGTGGTTATTGTACTCGGCTGCTGACCCGCAGGTCGCGGGATCGAATCCCGGCTGCGGCGGCTGAATTTACGATGTAGGTGGAAACGCTGTAGGCCCGTGTGCTCAGATTTGGGTGCACGTTAAAGAACCCCAGGTGGTCGAAATTTCGGAGCTCTCCACTACGGTGTCTCTCATTATCACGTGGTAGTTTTGGGACGTTAAACCCTACATATCAATCAAATCAATCATTCAAGAACTTCCTTGCATTTCTTCAAGCAATTTGCTCTGTGGGACATTAAAAAAGACTCAAATTCAGGCGTTTTGACTGTAAATTAGTGAATTTTAAAGCAATCACTTTAAAAAGCTTATTTCGCTAAAATTTCGGCATCGGCTCGTTGGTTGTGAGCAAAAACACATCTCATGCATGGCCGAAAAATTAAGATATAAGCAAATAAATTAAATGAGTAGTACGAAATCCTGCTGGGACCAACTTAGGGTTCTTTGGGATCAAGGGGGGGGGGGGAATCGAACCCGTGTCGTATGCGTGGCAAGCACATGTTCTACCATGCGGCCAAGCCTCTCTTTGTAAAAACAGTGAAAAGAAGTTCCTCTGCTTGGAAATGCAGTGAACCTAGCTATCATACATCACAAACAGGCGTGTCCTGTAAACATCCTTCACAATGCAACAAGAAAAATATTGCAGTAATAATGCCTGGTACAAGCGTACATAGGTAACGGGTTTCAGAACACGTGATTATCATAATGGCTCCGTGGTTGAAATCCGCACTACAAGAGGCACGCACGCTACTTTGTCTATTCTCTTAAGGCCACGTAGTGGGTGCATAGGTTTCGAAAACGTTTGATGCACTTAGTGTTTGAAGTCCGCTCTACGAACAGGATGTCGCTATCGCGTTCAACTCCTAAAGGCGAAGCTTTAGGTTCCCCTAACTTTCTCTTTGTCAATCAACGCATCGCCTTTCTGTCCTTCTAATAACTAGCAGAGTAACGATGGGATGGGTCACATTCGGCAAGCATTCTCAAATTATGAATGGTAATCTGCCACTAACCCTCATGAGGAAAAATATATAACAGCTGCATCCTGCCAGTACTTACCCACGGATCAGAAAACTGGAGGCTTAAAAAGAGGTTTCAGCTTAAATTGAGGACGACGCAGTGAGTAATAGAAAAGAAAATGATAGGTGTATTGTTCAGAGACAAGAATAGAGCAGAGTGGGTCAGGGAACAAACTGGGGAATGGGATATCATAGTTGAAATTAAGAAGAAAAAATGGACATTGGCCGGGCGTGTAGCATGTAGACAGTATAACCGCTGGTCATTAAGGGTAACTGACTGAATTCCCAGAGAATGCAAGGTAAACGCACGAGGAGAAGACATAATGCTAGGTATGCCGATGAGCGTAAACGTTCGCAGGTATAACGTGGCAGCAGAAAGCAAAAGACCGGGTTGTTTGGCGGATTATTGGAGAAGACGTGGCCCTGCAGTGGGCGTAAGCATGCATGATGATGATTTCTGTGTTCTGTTATGATTTGAGTGAATACCACTGAAAAATTGGCCTGTGTGCAAATGTCGATCATCACTTCTCTTGGGCGTGGTGTTGAACCGATTCGCCACACCTATTAAAACATCAGTATCACAATCACTATATTACGTGTTTTCCACTATAAATTTTTCTGCTCCATCCCCTTCCGCAGTGTTACGTAGTACGCCAGCCATTGTAAGCTCGTTAAGCTTTTCTAATTTTCCCGTTTTGCTGCTTACTTTTCGTCTTGCATGCATACGGGTGAAAAGCGATAGCCGCAACATGCGCTTGATCGACTGGACAGAAGCATTTGCTTGGGTGAATGGCAGCACACACACACACACACACACACACACACACACACACACACACACACACACACACGCACACGCACACACACACACACGAACGCACGCACGAATGCACACACACACACACACACGCGCGAAAAACAGCATTAATGTTCCACAAAATCCGATGAGCGAAAACAAAGGAACATCTTTCCAAACCAGCCACTGAGCCAACGACACTTTTCATGTGGTATTGATAAAAGTTCAAGGACTTCTGTACTCGTGCACAAAGGTACATATTTACACCTTCAAGTAAACAGACAATCAACAAGCAGTTTCTTTTAACCAATGTGCTCGGTCTTTTCGAAGTGTACTTATTTCGCAAAGTATAGCGGGCGTGAGATTCGTGTGACACCATACAGTTGAGATCTTAAGGCGCGAACAACCGCCAGCTCGAGGAACGGATATTGTGGTGAGCAAATTAGGCGAACAAACCTGATACTGAGCATGTCCTCATGGAAGTACTTCGCGTGGCACAAACGGGGACGATGAAAGGGGACACACGAACAAGGCCGGATAGCTGTATTGCTTGAGTATATTCGTAGCTATGATGACGCATGCACGTGGTGGAAGACGAGGAAATTGACCGTAGCTAATCTTTAAGGTTGAACTCACCTAAAAAAGTTATTTTCTAGCTTTTTTCTGCATGGTGTAGACCTATAGCTGTCAAACATGCATAAACCTCGCTAAAATCTGGCTGTTTATCTGGCTCCTACGTGGAAATACTCATGTATTCACCATGTTTCTTCTTCATTATATCTATATCTCTGTGGTTCGAACTTTCCTACGAGGTGACAAGAGCTAGCTAGCGAACCACGCTCCCTTAGCAATTAGGCACTGTCATTGGTGGTGTAATGGCAAGCTCAAGGCACCATAAAAAGAAGAAAATGGCTTGGGAAAATTGAAGTCCTAAGTGCGGGAGAGTGACATTCGGAATGTAAAATTGCGATGTACGAATGCTAGCTTATGACAAGCTGAGTCCTTCACTGAAAGGGTAACGAACGTAAGTATAGTTTTTTTTTCCTTTAAACTGTTCCTAAGAAACTGAGGGCGTGCGCTTAGATTGCCGAACGAGTATTTTCGCTTAGATAACAGTACGTCGGAGAGTGCTTACCCGACTTAAATTGGTAGCGGTATTCTAATGGTAAGGACAACATTTTCTAGCTTTGAAGTTAAACCTTATGTTCATGCTTGTAAATGACCGTAGGAAGAGTTTCGGTCTCGTTCCAGTATACATGTGCACAGAGATTTGAAATAGGTAGATCGCCTTATCAGATGCGCGAAAATGAAACGCGTGTTCAACATTTACGCGTATGGTTTCGCAAATAAATGGAACTCAGAGTAACTTTGACATTTCAATAAATGTCTCCGTGTGCGGAATAAATATTTCATCGCCAAGTACTTCCGCAGCTAAGCACGAAAAAGTTAAGGACATGAAGCATGTCTAGTACCAAGCTACTATTACTGGCAGCGAACCGAGATTTAACTGAACTGGTCTTAAGATAATCAAGGTGCAAGCCTGTTTCGAAATCTCACCGTGGCTTTTGCAACTTTGCTATTTGCGCGTTTCTTTTCATCTCGAAACGCCGCAGTGTACATCGCGATCAAGAAGAAGAGAGAATGAAATTCTCAAAACGCCACGCACGGCTATAGATCCAAGCCGAATCCGCTCCCGCCAACCAAACTCTCATATCCCTTATCTCGTGCACGCCACCACCACGGCCACTTGAGGAACCAGTTTGTCCGAAACAACACAACCAAATGACCATCAACTTTTGACCGCCCTCTGAGATGTGGTTGTGTTCCATGGCGCTATATAGGAAGACGTCGATGCCTTCGAACGCTGATTCCGGAAGCTGCCATAGCCGAAGTGCCATGCTATCCTGGGCGCTTGTTGTATGCCTCGCACTCGCCGCATCGGCAGAATCTACGGAAGCCGGTGAGTATTTACGAATTTGCAATCGTTAGATATAGTATTCAAATTTTCGCTATCCCTTGTGGCTCTGGAAATGTAATGACTTTGGCGCGAGAGATTTCTGAAATGAAGAATGCACTCCCAATCAGGCCCTACTTAAATGCTGGCTATATCCAGGAAACCAGACGAAAAACTTCCGCTTTTCTTACTGTATGCTGCACAGTAGGCCGGACACGATTGACAGCGTGGCTGACTGACAAAGTGTAACGAACACTCATTATGTGGGGATTTTATTGGAAAATTAGACCACACTCAACGAAGCTGGCCAAAAGTTCAAAAGAAAATAATTTTTTTCTTCAAATGAAAAAAGTAGAGGGTAATATATAATGTATATCTATGGAATAATAATATCGACCTATGTACTTTTCTTCTCCAAATCTGCGCATTGTTACAATATGTTTTTAAAGAGACGGAGAACAAGAGGCAACGCCTGTTCACTAGGCTCGATGTTCTTATTGCTCCTCGTTTTCCTCCTTCTTCGCCTAATTCGCGTTAGGCGAGCTCACGCCAGTGTCATAGCACCGCTGTTGCTTTCTCACCTTCGGCCACGCTGCGGCACTGCAAAGGGAGTTGGGGAATCACCTCTGGAGGGTGTCATTGACTTTCCGTGCTGGTGTGTCTCGGCCACACAGAGACTGGGCCTGATGAAATGCCGAAAATATCTCTGCAGTGGTGGGAGGTGCTGGCTGTGTCAGTGTGCATGCCACGATGAGTCTTGCTGAGGTGTCGAAATTCCAGGCGGCTGACATTGGCTGCGTCGTTGTGGCCGCTGGTCTCAAACGCGCTAGAATCTGGCATGTAACTGCCGATGGTTATTCAGAAGAACGTCATAGGATGAGCTGTTATGATTGTAAGTCTCGCTGATGACTGTCGTGCTGCTTGTGTGACGAAAGCAGATGCGATTGTAGTCGCCGTATAAATTTGAGCTGTTCGAGCAGATAGTAACACAGCTCATTATATCGCAGTATTGTTTTCGTGAGGCTCTACAATAAACTGAAGGTCCTTGAAAAGAGGCATGAATTCGAGCTGTCATCAACAGGCACGTCTTCAGAAGGAACTCTTGGTGTTACCGGCAAGTTGTCGATGGAGATCATTCCAAGTTTGACTGAAGCCACGGTTGCATTTACATGCATATCACATCGAGAATAGTGAGGAGCATTCGATGGCTCTGGAGACAGCTTCAGTAGCCCATCGAGTGCCATAGCTGGTGGTTCCGGTACAGGCTTCTTCAGAGTGCATGACAGTGCGTCAAGAGGCACTTAAATTGTCAGTGGTGCCCGCGCGCCTGTGAATATACTGATCGATGTCACGAACTCTTCCGGGTGTTTACGAAAGGTCTACGTGTCAGAACCAGAAGAGGTGGTGACTGCGTTTTCGCATGAATTGCTGGACTTGGAAGGCGCGTCACCAACAGCTGTTGCTTGAAGGTGGTCGTGGTCTGTAGTGATGATCCTGCCGATGGTATCGTCGCTCAACATGAGCTGATTGGCGGGGAACCCTTGTCGCAGCCGGTGTTGGTGTCTCCCGCGAAGTCTTCTGCGATGCCCTCAGCACAATGGCTTTGCGGCACAACTGTGCCACCGAAGTGGTTTCTCATCACAGCTTCCATTCGCGGTAGACAGTGGATCAGAGATGATAAGGTCGAAATCAATCGAAAGGGGACAAAAAAGGTTTGTCTGTTTGAACCACCATTCAGGTCACGTTTGTTGCCTGATGCCTTTGTAAGCATGCCATTTTTAGCTGCATCGCGAAGGTGGTCGATGGCCACCCCTCATTTCTGCTGTTATGTCTAGCCATGACAGTTTCTCAGCGAGTTTATGCTAATGATCCACAGTAAGATGTCTTCATGGATACCTCGAAACTTGGGTAATTCCCATAAAGAAGGTAACCGTAATGTGCTTTGGCAGGATCCCGAAGTTTCTGGACCGAGACAGGGTAAAAACCTTGGCTCGTAAAATGTTGCCCGCGTGACGTCTGCGTGGTGGTTGTGCTAAGAACACGTCATTCTCGAGGTGGGCTCCGAGGGAAATCTGAAGGCTCGGGTACTCATGGAGGCAATACAGGACCCAATGTTAGAAGACGCCAAGCTGCCCAGTTGGTGCGACAGGCACGTGGCGGCGCGGATGATCTGTGCTGCATTGTCAGTGTAGCCTCCCTGAAAGCCCTTGGCGGTGGCCGCGGAATATTTGTCGTCGCACCCATCAGTGCGGCGGCAACTTTCTAGATCGTGGAAGTGTGGTCAACACGATGACTGGGAGCGCTAATATAAGGATGTCGAGCCACCGAGAAGGCCCGGACGCCGTCGCTGACGTCGCTGAACTGGACTTCCTGTGACGGCACGTTTGCTGATTCCATGCCCCAAGAAGCATGCACGACGTCGCTTGATTGGCAGCTCCACGAGTCGCATTAGAATGAAGGCCAACTCCAGCGATTTTCAACCATGTCAGGTTGCTCCTATGTTTCTGAGACACTCTTGCTACGAGCCCGATAACTGAAATGCACTGCAAATTCTGAAATAGTTTTACTAAGAAAAAAGGCGCAATACCAAAACTGAAAGACAATCAAGCTGACTGCCTACTTATGACAAAATATTTGGTAAGAATCAGGAGTCACATACTGCTCCCGCCGGCGTGGAGTATGTTAACTGTGAAACTCGGGACGAGTGGGCACTCGGAAGCAGAGGCGAGCACGCCAAACCGAGCCGACCAAACACCACAAAGGAAGGAAGGAAGCTTTTCCGTAACACACACAGCCGCTGTCACCTTTTAGAAACGGTAGTGGTGCCATCGGCTGCGTGACTTTGGTTAGCATGCCAAACATGACGTCACAAAGACACAGTTAACAATAATTCTGACAAGCCGGTGAGCATTTCGATCAATCTTTAAAATTTCTTTGCAAACAATCAGTGCATCTCTCAAACATGGCATAAAGGACGATAATTAGAAAAGGAACGTACTTATGATTTTAACTGACATCTATTCACGTCAAAAAATTGCAGGAGCTGGCCCTTAAGGCTTCGTTATCGGCGGTGGCGTCATTGTAATGAACTAGATGAGAACAAGAAACAACGCTTGTTCACTAGGTTGGCTGTTCTTATTCTGTCTCGTTTTCTCCTTCTTCGTTTGCGTCACGCTAGCTGAGCTCGCACCAGTGCCAAAGTGCCGTTTTTGATTCCTTAAAACTGTTGCATGGTTACATGAAAATCTCTTCTGGCCCTTGATTTCATTATTCAGGACCTTGTAAATGAGCACAAAGACGCACTGTTTCCGTAGGTGTTTCTGTGAGGTTTGATAACATTCTTTGGACAACTCAACAACTAAACGTTCCTGTACTACCGTGTAAGCTATTGCGCAGCATTTAAAGCTCACGCTTTTTTTTCATCCGATTTCCTATGCATCATACTTTTTAGATAGCGTTCCGTATATTGCGCTCAGAATATATTGTTACGCCACGTATGTGCCGGACGAAGAAGGAAAAAGAAGCAAGGAGGGTGGAAGAAGAAGATCATCATCATCTGCCTGCGCCGATACGGCTCGTCCCTCGAACCGTGTATCAATAAACCCCCAGACGCCTACTGAGGTCGTAACAGAGTGGTGGAAGGTGCTGGGTATAGGAACCAACGACGGGACCGCTACCCCTCGGATTTCGCCGGAGTCGTCGCCTCGCCGGCCTGCCTCCTTCTTTGGCCATCATGCCTGATGAAACAGAAGCTCGGGAACCAGTCCCCAGCAGTTCTTGGCCGTATCACAGAGAGCCACGAACCTTCTCCGGGAGGGCCAACGACGACGTGGACTCATGGCTCAAACATTTCAAGCGAGTAAGCAACTGCAACAAATGGGATGCTGCCTCCCAACTGTCACGCGTTGTTTTCTACCTCACTGATGTTGCCCTCGTTTGGTATGAGAACCATGAAGATATTCTGACAACATGGGAACGCTTTGTTGAAGAAATCAAGAAGTGTTTCGGCAACTCAGCTGCAAAAAAGAAGCTTGCCGAGCAGAGTCTTGCACAGAGGGCCCAGCTATCCGGTGAGACCTGCACCGTGTATACTGAAGAGATTTTGAGGCTGTGTAGGGAAGTCGATTCCAGCATGTCGGAAGAGGACAAGGTGGGGCATTTGCTGAAGGGAATTGCAGAAGATGTTTACAACTTCCTTATTAGCAGGGAAAGCCTGACTTCAGTGTCTGACGTTGTACGGCACTGCCGCACGTTTGAAACCCTGAAGCAGCGCAGAATAGCGCCTAAGTTTGGTCGTCTGGCAAATGTCACCTCAGTAGCCAGCATAGAAGCTGCCTCAACTGTTGACCTTTCGGCAACCATCCGCCAAATTGTTCGGGAAGAGTTACTCAGACATGGCGAAATGACACGTGAACGGGCAGCTGCCACGTCTCCATCCTATTTCCCGCAGGACACCACTGCCCCACAGCTTACAGTTTATGAACATCCATCCGTCAACGCAACGGAGGTTGCAGGGCCTCGGCGTATTCAGCAGTCAAGTCCGGCTTTTTACGAGCGATCACAGTACCCTCAACGTTTCCGTTCCGTACGCTCATACCACCCACCGACAACTGATTTCATTGAATCTCGGGCTTACGCGAACGCTCGCAGACGTGAACACTTCGAAGAACGGCGACGACCTCGTCCTGCGCCTGTGTGCTACAACTGTGGTCTGACTGGTCACATATCGAGGTATTGCGATCGTTCGCGCATACCACGCTATGATCAGTGGACAAGCTTGACCGATAAACCTGCTGTCCCACCTTTTCAAGGACACTGGCCCACCGACTCAAGACCCGGCAGCAGCTCCTGGCACGGACACTGGCGCAACAACTCCCCTGCCTCTGATCGAAGTGTGACGCCACCTCCTGCGCCTCGATCCCACCGGTCTCCATCGCCACGGCGCCGCCCATCGTCACCACACCAGGAAAACTAAACAGTGCGGCCGATGGGGTGAGGTCGCTGGTGACTTGCTGCAAAACGAAATACCCCCGTCTGTGTTGATGTTCAAGAACAAGGTAGAAGTTTTTGTTGATGGTGTGTGTACGATGGCTTTGGTGGACACTGGTGCTACAGTTTCGATTATGAGTGCTGCTTTTAAACACCGTTTAGGACAAAAGGTGATGTTTTTGTGGGAGAAGGCAACAACATTCTGTGGCGTTGGTGGTAACTCGCTGTGTCCCATTGGTGTCTGTACCGCAGAAGTGTGCTTGGGTGATCAAGTGTTTGTCACAGAGTTTACGATTCTTCCAAGGAGCACACACGACATAATCCTGGGGATTGACTTCCTTCGAATGTGTGGCGCCACTGTTGATTGTAGAAATGGAGAGGTGTACATATGTGATGCTGCCCCTGGAGAACTATTAGAGAATTCAGACAGGGAGCACGGTGCGCTCCGGGTCAGTGAAGATAGCATTGTGCCGGCATTCTCTGCAGTATGTGTTCCTGTATACTCTTCACGCATTGACAACAATGACAGTGCGTTCGACGCATTGGTGGAGCCCTTTCATCTCAGTTGCATTAAGAAGAACACATTGGTGCCGCATTGCATAGTGTCACTCGTTCAAGGACGCACAGGACTATGGGCGGTAAACTGTTCAGCTGAGTCGGTGGTTCTACCAGGAGGACTGAAGCTTGCCAAGTTCAAAACATACTCACCGATGGCAGTGGCTGCCCTCAGTGATGCTCCCGGTGGGGCCTCAGCCAATACTTCTACGGCCGATTCAAAACTTTTACCTATGATCGACAAGTCACTTACTACTGACAAACGCCGCATGCTTCTGGACGTTTTGTCAAAATACGTGACGATTTTCGATTTTTCCCATGACCATGCGCCCTCGATTCCCGCGTCTCGGATTCTCCACAGGATAAACACGGGAACAGCACAGCCCATCCGCCAGAAACCCTACCGAGTGTCGCCGTCTGAGCGCAAGATAATTGATGAACAAGTGCGTGATATGCTGCAGAAGGGTGTCATTCGAGAATCATCGAGTCCTTGGGCGGCTCCCGTGATTCTAGTCAAAAAGAAGGATGGTACCTGGAGATTCTGTGTGGACTATCGCCGTCTAAACTCCGTCACAAAGAGAGATGTCTACCCTCTCCCACGCATTGATGACGCTCTAGACTGCCTCCATTCAGCATCCTACTTTTCGTCCATAGACTTACGCTCAGGCTATTGGCAAATACCTGTGCATTCAATGGACAAAGAAAAGACGGCTTTCGTTACTCCGGACGGACTATATGAATTTAACGTGATGCCTTTTGGTCTATGTAACGCGCCCGCTACATTTGAAAGATTCATGGACACCATTCTGCGCGGCCTGAAGTGGAACATCTGTATGTGTTATCTTGACGACGTTGTTATCTTCGGGCGTACATTCAGTGAACATAACGAAAGGGTAGAGCTGGTTTTGAAATGTATTCGAAATGCTGGCTTGGTTCTTAATGCAAAGAAGTGTCATTTCGGAGCTCGACAAACACTGGTGCTGGGACATCTCGTCAACAAGGATGGCATCAGGCCCGACCCGAATAAGACAGCGGCTGTTAGAGCTTTTAAACCACCTGGCTCAGTGAAGGA
Source organism: Rhipicephalus annulatus (assembly GCA_013436015.1). NCBI lineage: Eukaryota > Metazoa > Arthropoda > Arachnida > Ixodida > Ixodidae > Rhipicephalus > Rhipicephalus annulatus. The sequence goes on from WOVY01003427.1 coordinate 49,835, forward strand.
GCTTCGGAGCTTCTTGGGCCTCTGCTCTTACTTTCGCCGATTTATTCCCGCCTTTGCAGAAGTTGCCTTTCCACTGACCTGTCTTCTCCGCCAAGGTGCTAGTTTTGAATGGACTCCTGATTGTGAAACTTCTTTCAACCAACTGAAGTTCTTGCTCACGTCGCAGCCTATCCTGCGGCACTTCGATCCTTCTGCGGCGACTGAAGTTCACACCGACGCAAGCGGCATTGGCATAGGTGCAGTCCTGATACAGCGATGTAATCAAGTGGAACACGTGATCGCATATGCCAGTCGCACTTTAAGTAAGCCGGAACGCAATTACACTGTGACCGAACAAGAATGCCTTGCACTCGTCTTCGCTGTACAGCGATTCCGCTCATACCTGTACGGTCGTCCTTTCCAAGTAGTTACGGATCATCATTCTTTGTGCTGGCTTATCAACCTTCGGGATCCGTCAGGCCGTCTAGCACGCTGGGCCCTCCGGCTGCAAGAGTACAACTTCACGGTATCGTACAAGAGCGGCAGGAAACACGCGGACGCAGACTGCCTTTCAAGGATGCCAGTTGATGCTACAGTTTGCGACGCTGACGATTTCGATCATCTGATTGCGTCCGTAGCACCAGCGTTCCCGGATAAGGCCACCTTTGAAACTGAGCAGCGGAAGGACGTGAGTTTGAATCCATTATTCGTGATCGCACAAGCATCCACTCCGGAAAGCCGCTTTTGCGTCCGTGATGGTCTACTGTACAAGAAATCCATCTCCGGCACCGGTTCCCGCTTCCTGCTGGTGGTTCCAGAGGCACTACGGTCATCTGTTTTGTACGCCATGCATGATGACGCCACTTCAGGTCACCTCGGAACGACGCGCACTCTTCATCGTACCCAGGAACGCTTCTACTGGCCACGTATGCGCCAGTCAGTTGAGTTGTACGTGGCCAGTTGTGCGCAATGCCAGGCGCACAAATCTCTCTCAGCAGCTCCGGCCGGACATCTACAACCTGTGACGCCTCCCAGTTCTCCGTTCGAACAAATTGGCATTGACCTGGTGGGCCCTTTTCCGCGTTCATCGAAAGGCAACAGATGGATTGTGGTATGTGCTGACCCATCTTACTCGGTACTGCGAGACTGCTGCCCTGCCATCCGCGACTGCTGGTCAAGTGTCGTCCTTCCTTCTCCATTCTATCATACTGCGTCATGGGCCCCCTCGCGTCATCATAAGTGACCGTGGACGTCAATTCACGGCAGACGTTGTCGAACAACTTCTTCGTATGTGTGGCTCAGAGCTCAGACACTCGACGCCTTATCACCCGCAGACGAATGGTCTCGTCGATGCGAACAATTCGAACACTGGTGAATATGCTTTCTATGTACGTTGCTTCGAACCACAAGAACTGGGACGATGTCTTGCCGTTCGTCACATACGCGTTTAATACTTCCCAACATGAGACCACCGGCTACAGCCCGTTCTTCCTCCTCTATGTTCGACCCCCCCCGTTATACTCTGGATACAATATTTTCCTTCTCTGATCGGGACCAATCAGAAATCTCCCTAGCAGAAACTCTTTGTCTCGCCGAAGAAGCTCGTCGTCTTGCTCGTTTACGTACAATAGCCTCGCAAGACAGATCGAAAGTTCGTTATGACAGCAAGCACCGGCAGGCCACATATATTCCGGGAGATCTCGTGTTGGTGTGGAAGCCTTTACGCAAACGTGGCTTGTGCCAAAAAACTGCTCGCGCACTACATCGGACCTTTTGTTATCCTTGACCGCCTGAGCGCAGTCGACTACCGCATCGCACGTCTTACAGCTAGCGGGAGACGCTCCAGAAAGACAGAGGTCACGCATGTCGCTCGCCTGAAGCCTTTCAGTCAACGCGACACTGTATGAAACGCGCGGCGCGCTTTGTCTGCGAGGGGGGAAATGTTACGCCACGTATGTGCCGGACGAAGAAGGAAAAAGAAGCAAGGAGGGTGGAAGAAGAAGATCATCATCATCTGCCTGCGCCGATACGGCTCGTCCCTCGAACCGTGTATCAATAAACCCCCAGACGCCTACTGAGGTCGTAACAATATTTTTCACACAGAGGTATTATTTAGCTACGTGCTGTCTTCTAATAACTGACCTATCTAAATATAAATATAGATAAATATGTCCCGAATAAACACTAGTAATAATATCTAAGGTTTCACGTCCCCAACTATGACTTTGAGCGACACCTCACTGGAGGCCTCCGAAAATTTCATCAGTCTGGTGTTCTTGAACGCACTCAGTACACAGGTCTCTACCATTTCTCTTTCATTGAAATGCGATCGCGGTGGCCGATATCGAATACGCGACCTTCGCGTCAATCGTAAAAAGCAAAAGAACATGAACCAAGCCAACGCCGCATATCGGAAGCTCACAAAAATACGACGTATTCTTCGTTAAAAGATCTACGTGGTTCATTACAGCTCTCAATATTGCGCACTTCCAAAAATGATGGCTCTGGGCCCTCCAACTGCCAACATGGTGTAGAGTTTTCTTCTGGTGAAGATTGTTAACCACTTCTTGATAGGAAATTTTACAGCTAGCTAAGAAGGCAGTGTCCTTACCTCTAAGGCAAGCCTTTCTATTATGTTATATAGATGCATGATCTTTCCAATTAGTAACTTTTTCAGTGCTTTTCAAGCAAGGGAAAAACATTAATTTTTCTGTACCGGCTGATGAGATCGCAGGTGATGTATGTACTTATATTTTGGTAACCATGGATAGTTAGTTTCACTGGTGCGTGCTCCACTCACTTAGAGATTTTACAAAACATGGCCTGTTATCAATATAACTCTGAGTGTACTCAGGATATGCAAATAGAGTCATAGTTTGCAAAGTATCAGGACACTTACGTTTGCTCTCACTTTGACGCAGACGGACTGGCCTGCAATGAAACCGTAGTGCAGCAACTCAAAGAAATCGGCCAAAGAATTGGATCGTTCCTGCCGGACCCTTGGCTTCTATCATCGCAGTCCAGTGGCAGTCGCAAAGGCAAGAGTTCTCTGCTCGGCTGGGGCCTGGTGTCTGGACTTTCGTGGTCAAAGGCAGAACCACCACTCGATAGCTGCGGTTCTCAGCTTCTCATCAAAGTGCCTCTGCAAGGACTGGCTCGGCTGGCACTACCATTCGCTTCGACGCCATTGTACTTCCAGGGTGCAGCTGCGGTCACGGCAAACGTAAGAATCACCTTGATAGAGTGGTGTTGACTATAAAGAGGACAAAAACTTACGTGGATATTTTCGCACTCACTGAATAGACAGGAAGACCGACTCCACTTCCCTTTTCTTCTCAGCAGATGTATTCTTCATGCCTTGCCGCACTCATAAGTTTTCAGTCCCTAATGTGGCTGTGCATAGCCTCCAGCTTTAGAGAGTCACGTCACATTGTTTTGCACAGCCTTCGTGACCAGCCCACTGTCGACCAAGCCACAATATCGTCTGATGATGTCCTCATGTGATGATGATATTTTTCGTCACTTGGGTTTGCTCCCTGGGGACGCGCCGACCGCCGGACGTTTACAATTTCACCAATTTTCACGTTTGATGCGGCATGCTCAAGTGGCCTGTTCAAGTGATGTGGCATGTTTACGTTCGACAATGCCTTTCAAGTGGCAGTGCTTACTGCCCATTCTCTACAAACTATTTACAGAAATAATAGCAAATAGAAATAGGGTGACATTAGAGTTCAATAAACCAAAGGATCAAGCAGGATTTCGTGCAGGCTACGCTACTATCATCATATTCATATATCTATCAGGTGATAGAGAATGCACGGCGTACAAACCAACCCCTTCATAGGTTACGAGAATGCGTTTGACTCAGTCGATACATTAGCATTAATGATGGAACTACTGAATCAGGGCATCGTCATACCCTACACAACGATACTGTAAGAAATATATAGTGGATCCACAGCCACCGTAGTTCTCTATAAGGAAAGCGCCAGAATCCCAACACAGAAAGGTGTAAGCAAAGAGACTCTCTAATTGCTATTCACCGCGTGTTTACAGGAGGCTTTCAGTGCCCAAGGTTGGGAACAGTTAGGGAAAACGGTAATGAAGAGTGTCTTAGTAACCTGTGGTTTGCTGATGGCACAGCCTTGATGAGTAACTCAGGAGACAAATTACAGCTCATGATTACTTAACTAAGCACGGACAGCAGAAGAGTAGGTCTGAAAACTATTATACACAAAACTAAAGTGATTTGCAACAGTCTAGGCATAAAACAGCGCTATTGCGTTAGGTTGGGAGACGCCGGAAGTTGTAAAGAAATTTGTCTACTTACGACAGGTAGTAATCGTGGAGCCGAACCATGAGAGTGAAATAACTGGAACAATAAGAATGAAGTGAATCACATTCGGTGAGCACTCTAGAATCATGAATAGCAATATACCACTAACCCTCACGAGGAAGCTAAATAACAGCTACATAATACCGGTACTTGTCTACGGAGCAGAATCCAGGAGGCTTATAAAGAGTGTTCAGCTCAAATTGAGGACAACGCAGTGAACGACGGATAGAGAAATGACACGTGTAACCTTAAGAGGCAAGAAGAGAGCACACTGGGTCAGGGAACGAACTAGGGTCAGGGAATAAACTAGACAAAAAACTGGGTTATTAGTTGAAATCAACAAGAAGAAATTGTCATGAGCCGGGCACAGCGCGCGTAGGCGGGATAAGCGCTGGTCATGAAGTGTAACTGGTTGGATTTCCGGAGAAAGCAAACAAACGAAGGGGAGACGATAATCGGGTTAGCCGAGGAGAATTAAAACTTCGCAGGTATAACTTGCAGCAGAAAAGACAAGATCGGGCTGAACATCGGAGAGGCATTTGTCCTGCAGCGCGCTTAGCCAGGCTGATGATGATGATTGTAATGCTTCAGCATTGATATTTGTAGGGGCTTTGAATGATTTTTGCTGTCTCACGTGCTACTGTGAATGACGTCGGAGCCCAGATGTCTATTAGAGGAGCCACGTCAAAGTACAGATAACTATGTAGGGTCATTCCTTGTGCTACATCATAGCCTCCATCTTGTGGCCCGCACCCGTGAGACGATGGGCAAATGACCTTTAGTTTGAAATTTGATCCCTTTCTGTGCGCATAGCGTGGTAAATTTCGGAGGCGCTATCATGAGCACCCAGTCTATGTATTGCGCCGTGTCATTTCAAAACGTTCTGACCAAGTGGGAGGCCCTTTAAGGAACGTGTGTTTGATGTGCTAGCTCGTAAGACTTTACTTGGATACTTTAAACTGCACTGAGGATAAGACAGAGCCATAGCAGATGGCAGGGTCTGAATTCGTGATGTCTTCTTCTGCGCTGGTGTCTGGCGCAAAGCACATGCTAAGTAGTGAAAATATATTGCTAGCATTATTCGTAAAGTAATCAAAATTATGTTAAGTAAAATTCTTAAATGACTCATCACACGTGTTTTTAAAAACTTGATATCCTAATATAGAGGACCTTTCACGTTTGCCAACAAGAACACCAAGAAAGCAGGCCCTACAGTCACCCTAGTCATCCCCAAACTGTTGAGCGCTCTTGATGGGTAACACAGACGTGTATTTTCTTCAAAGCTTAGGGCAGATGACGTACTGTCTACCACGCCACATAATCTAAAGAAACGCTCAGCTCTACTTGCTGCTATAATCTCAACCAAAATACTAGCAGGCCTTGTTTTTTTCGTCGCCCTTATGTAACAGCTGACGTCCCTCTAATTACCGCACTTCCAGGATCGTTGGGCAAATGTCAGCT
>WOVY01003428.1:0-48704 GCA_013436015.1 Rhipicephalus annulatus
AGAAAAGAAAACATAAAAAACAGAAAAAACATACAGTTAGGAGAGGTAGAGAAAACAGATGCGCAATAAAGAGGTAGAAAAACAGAGCAAAACAGAAAGATAAATAGCTCGAGAGAGTAAAAAGAGACAGAGAAAAAAAGAAGAACTCGAGAAATTAATAGAAAAAGAGAGTAAGTGACAATTTGGAGTGAGGGAGAGAGAACTAAAAGAAAAAAAGGAAAATGAAACATACAAATGTACAATGAAGAGATAAAAAAAGTACATGGAATAGAGGGATGTTTTTTTTTTTTTTTTGCTCTCCCACGGAGACGAAATTACTTATACAAGCATGCGACCTTCTCCCTGTCTTTTTCCCTTCTTTTTTTCTTATTAAGCAGACGAGAACACGTTCTTTTTTTTGCGACGTATTTGGCTGTCGTTGCGCAACTGACCGCGTCAAGTCTTATTTCTGCAGCGCAGCAGTCTATGATTAACGCACGGCACTCTTCGCTAGATTAAAGGGCCCCGGGGCACCACGGTAACCCCGAAGTAGAGATCTATTTCTTCCACGAAATTGACTACATGCCGAGATAGCGGCTGATCTGGAGGTTTGCGTAATCGCAGAGGCATACAAGACGGATCAAGTTCCTGCGCCAGCACCTGGGTGAGCCATTTCTGGAATTGCATGCGCAGTTTAGCGTTGCCCGAGACCACGGTAGAACTATCGTGCGTCGTGTAAGCCGGCCTACCTTTATTGCGCTAGATCTTCCTCGGGTGATGGATAAATTGCGTCGGCGGCCAAGTAGTCTGCACAGTGTTAGACGCATTCCTAGATGTTTGATTTGGCATTCGTGCGTCACGCTTCGCGAGGTCAGTTAGCTGAAGTGATTATGGCCTCCTGTTGGTCTATTTTTTGTGCCCTTATTGTTTCTAGACCTTTCCTTGCCCGTTCTCTTACATTGTTAGGAGAAAGTCTTATGCGTCTTTCGAGAAAGGTCACGTCGCGATGACCCGGCGTGTCGTAGAGAAAAGTCCCATGAGCACCCGCGCGCTTAGTGGTTTGCTGGTTAGTAAACTGGCGCACCCCACTGCGTGGGATCGGCTGAAAACAAAAGCCACTCTGTTTTGAAAATTGAATTGTTTCATGTTCTGCATAGGTTTTGAAATAGACAGGTAATCGAGACGGGGGCGTACTCCTGGTATTTGTTCGGCGTTCCTATGATATAAGGTACACGGTAAAATAGCTACACTAGACGGCTGTCACAGAGTTTTCTTAGGCGAATGTATGTGCCCAACTGTATCGTGATTTGAATAGCACACGGTAGCTGTTAATGCCTTCTGCGTTAATACATTGTATGCTTAGACTGAATAGCAGAAAGTATAGTCGCGTAGGAGCCGCCTTGAGGGAAAGTTCATTTTAAAAGGTGTAAACCGCGTCGTCTTTGAGCTTGAGACAGCTTGGAGTACGCATAGTTATCGCCGAATGATGTTAGTGTGTGTACATTGATGTCTATGTGACCCGACTACACTGCTTAAGGTACGAGCATGCATGCAGTTTATTTCCGCTCTATAACTCATGTAAAACCTTACTGTCCTTCAGATGTCAATTTTATAGCCGTGAGTTGGGAAATTGTATTAGCCTAGAAATGCTAGAATAGCCACTAGCTATTTCAAGAAAGCGATATGTGCCCGGAAATCGGAAAGCCACTAGTGCTTTAAAAACTGTCCACATTCTCTTGTGTACAGATTATTCGCGTCACTTCGTGTTTTGCGTCATCCTTCCTCCGCCGATATGCCTTCAAGCTCACGGAAGCCACGCTATCGGGCTGTGTTCGTGAAAAGCCGCTGAGTTTCGCCGGAGATGTCTTTGACAGCTACGCGTTGATAGAGGTGGGGGGGCAACAACTCCACGTCGCGGTGATAATATATTTTGGTTAAGCTAGCTAAACCATGGTCTCTCGAACCGCAATGTACTAAAAAATTCGGCAGCTCTTGCGTACCCTGCAAATTGACGTTATACAATGCATGGGAAGGAAGGTGACCGTGTTGTAATTTTTGATAAGAAACAACTCTGATTCACGTGGTGTACGCCGTGCGTGCGTGCGTCCGTACGAACGTGCCGCAACGCGTTCCCCTCGCCATAGGTGTTGGAGCGGTGCCAAGTCTAAACGGGTTTTTTGTGAATAGTCGACTGCGCGACGTCCGACAGGAGGCAAAGTCCTAGTTCGAGAAACGCGACAAGCCACTGGTTTTCACGTCGAGTACATTAACGTGTAATCTCCAGTGACTATCACCGGTACATTTTGTAGGCACACCGCACGGAATTTGTGCCAAGAAGTTTCATGACGTCAGTCCGCGAGTTTCCTGGTGAGACGTACACTGTTGCGACGGCAAAGCCGTGCGATGTTTTAACGCGAAATCGTCACCACAGCTCATCTGGGGCAGTGAGTTGAGTTTGTCTATCTTAAGTGATGGTGGCGGTGGCATTGTGATGGGAACCGAATTCGCAGGCACGACAGGACCACAACTTTCTCGAATAGTCCCTAAAGTTGATGCGAGCGATTTTTACTGTTGCTTCAGAGTAAAATTGGAGCCAGAGACGTTTTGGAATGCCCCTTTCATCCAACTGTATGGCTTCAGTGAACCCACCCCTCCATTGAACAAACGATTGGACACGCCAATATTTAGCGAAAGCATGTGTGGTTTTGTACAAACAAGTACATGCTTTGTTCAAGAATGTTTTATTTAATTCCATCACAGTAAGCCTGTGGTAAATGGTGTAATAATATACATCGCTCGCGTTAGTGAGGAAGTGCCTTTCGACATGTTTTTTTTCTCGTGCGTATGCACAGCCCGAGGAAGACGCGAATGCAAGACCGTTTGTATACGCGTCTCGCATACGTGCGCAACCTACTATTTCTTCTAGCACACATTCCATTAAAATGGCTGTTCACCTAAATGACATTATGATGAAATGGACTTTAAACCGGACTGGTGCTTGGCCTTGCCACCGTTTTTGTATAGCGCCGATTTGAAGAACTCTCGCTGCTGAACTTCGTTAATAGCCGAATGTTTCCTCAATAAACGTTAGAGCACTTATTGTTGCTGTGTGATTGTACTTATGTTCCATATTATTAGTGTCATTTATGTTCATTCTAGCACACATTTTAAAAAACATCATGAAAGGAAAAAGGCGGTGTGGCCTAGTTTGTTGATAACGCAGCGTGCTTGACGAGCGAGAGGTCGCTGGTTTGTATCACCAGTGGGGTGCCTTTGATTTCTTTCTTCTGATTTATCTTTGCTCGTGCCATATATATATTATATATATATATATATATAACCTGGGTATCAGAGCCGCAAATGTCCATATGATTGCTGTCGCAATAAAAATGAAGTGTAACAGAGCGCCTGCTTGTTCGCTACAAGGATGGGCAGAGACGGATCAGAAAAGAAAACAAAAAAAGCAATAATGAATAGGAGGGAACGTTATTCCCCGCCGCCGTAGAGTGTAAATAAATCTCTTCGTCTCCCGCCGTGTGGTCAAGACGGGCAGACGACGACGATATTGGGGTCGGCGTAGAGAAAAAAGGCGGCTCCCGGTGCGCGCTCTCTCCGCTGTGTGCACAACGCCGCGCCGTGGGTACGGGCGTGAGGTGAACTACCGGGCGATTCGTGTCGACGTTAACACACATACACAAGCCAAACAAACACTCTCTTTGTCGTGTATTTTTTGTGTGTGTGCTTGAAACGACCTCGGGAGGCTGCCAGTAGATGTCACCGCTATCGCCTTAACCATTGTTTGCACACATACACACACGCGCGATGAAGAAAGAGAGAGAGAGGTTGGAACAGTTTGCGACAAACGCGCAGAGGGATCACCCCACAAACGAAAGAAGTGAGAAAGGCGTGAGAGGGAGGACGGGAATTTATTTACTGCGGGTTATCGCCATCCCGGCGCGACACACGTAGTGTCGGTTCGTCGCATCTCCCTTGGTGGGCTGCCCCGGTAATGGCCGCTGAATCGAGTCTCGAAACGCGATATATGGGGACCGCCGATAGAGAAGGAAGAAGCAGCCATGGCCGCCGCAGTCAGTCTACGAGACGAAGGATATTTCGGGACGTGTGCCAATGCGTTGACAGAGAGCGGGCCCTGTTCGCTAGTGGTGGTTTTGGCGACGCTAAGAGGGAAGGACGAAGAATACGATACAAAACTTCGGGCGGGAAGGGAAAGGAGGGATGAAGGAAGGGAGGGAGAGGGTTGGACCATGGCAAAAAGTGAGCAGCGAGAGTTCGTGCGTCGTCGCGAAAAGAAGCAATAAAAAGAAGGCCAAAAGGGGAGAGAACGTGCCCGAAGAATAATAAAGAAGAAATTATATCAGCGCCGACATTGATCGAACCCGGGGCTGAACGGCAGGCTCGTATTGCTTTCTTTTCAGTCGCTTGAAAAAGGGAGAAAGAGAGGGACTTCGCTGACAAAGAGCGGAGCGGCGTTTTGTGCCCCTGTAAAGGGTGCTCCGCTTTGCGCAAGCTTGTAATGCGGGAAAGCTGATGCGAGTTTTGAAAGAAGGAGAAATCGTTGGAAAGCGAGCGAGCAGCGTGGCGGGGTCGCGCGGCTATCGCGTCGTTATCAGAGGGCTGGCAGAAGAAAGATGGGAAGGATGAAGTGGGACCAGATATGATGAGTATGCAGAAAAGAAAACAGAATGAGGGCCAACAAAAAAAGATAAGAGAGCAAATGCTGGGTACAGAGAAGGATAGAAAGAGATATGAACGTAATGAACTTTATGCAGAACGCAATGATGGAGTGAAACATGTGTTCGCGACAAGCAGAGATTGTATTACGTGGCGTGGAGATAACGGTCAAGCTGTTGTAGGTCTTACCGGACCCGATTTGCATGGATCGTCTGACGATATCGTTGGGTATTAAAGAACGTTTATCGATTTCCCTCGTCCTGATGGTGTACGGCTGGCTGGTCTGCTTTTCAACCGATCTATAGTGGTGACATTTGTAAGCGCTCGAGTACACGTTTTTTTTTTCTTTCAGTTATTCGACTCGCATTGAGAGGTGTGATAGTGCCGCACTATTGGTCGGACCAAAAGTTACCTCTTTCTGCCAGTGGTCATTAGGAGTAATGGTGCAGTGGTCACCGTACTCGGCTGCTGACCCGAAGGTAGCAGGTTCGATGCCAATGGTGACGCCTGGTTTTCGATGGATGCTAAATTCTTAGCAACCCGTGTAGTGTGCGATGCTAGCGCAACGATGAAAAAGCACAAAATGGCGCGAACTTCCGAGACCTCTTAGTAAGGCGCGCCTCGTAATGGCGTCGTAATTTTGGCACGTTAGACCTCTATGATTATTATTATTATTATTATTATTATTATTATATTATTATTATTATTATTATTATTATTATTATTATTATTATTATTATTATTATTATTATTATTATTATTATTAAAGATATTAGTAATATCACAGTAAAAGCTTGCTAATATTGCTTTTCACGAGGTTGCAAAAAATGTCTCAAATAAGCGAATGTTGAACTTTCTAAACTTATCAAGAAAACAATAAACAGGTGTTTGTTACGCCCACGCGTTTTCATTTTCTCGATGAATGCGTAGCAGCTATTCCGCACGAGAACGGTGTAAAAGCCGTAATTTTGGTTATTCGTGACTTTGTTTACAGTGTTACCCCGGCCGAAAAGCCCCGTGTCTTGAGCGTAAACGCGCTTTCAACCCATCCCTTATCGCGGGACCACGGCAGTACACATCACCACGCTCACGTGACGGTAATAATTTAACCGGAAGATTGACCGGCAACTGATCGTTCGCCCACCTCAACTGAGCGAGCGGGTCCCATGTGGAACGCGGCTGGCGCTCTTCATCTTCGACAGATTCCACCCAGTTGGAGTCCTGTGACTGCGCTCGCCCTGTCCCGAGTCAAAAAGGAAGCTGGAGCCCCGCCGCGGTGGTCTAGTGGCTAAGGTACTCGGGTGCTGACCCGCAGGTTGCGGGATCGAACCCCGCTGCGATGGCTGCATTTCCGACTGAGGCGGAAATGTTGTAGGTCCGTGTGCTCATATTAGGGCGCACGTTAAAGAACCCTAGGTGGTTGAAAATATCCGGAGCCCTTCACTATGGCGTCTCTCATAATCAAATGGTGGTTTTGGGACGTTAAACCCCACAAATCAATCAATCAAAAGGAAGCTGGAATAACCCTGACGCGCCAATGCGCAGTCATGGACGGCGACCAAGCCTCTTTGAAGGAACGCAGCCGTTTAGGTTGTTCGCGAACGCCTCTATCACTTCTTCGCGTCGCGCACACATGTGGTGCTTCGTGCTTGGCGAGTATCGTCCGAAGTAAACGCTTTGCGGTAAGATATGACCGAATGAACAGCGTTTCTTACCATTAAGCAACACATATGCTGGCCCGGAGCAGAGAGAACGTGCGAATCATCCCATTTCGCTATAGCTAGCGGGGGGTTGCAACAACGAGCTTTTTTTTATCTTATTATCTTTGACTAGAGGAACATATATGTCGCGCTAGAGGGCAGCAGCTAGTCTCCGCCCCGTGTAATTCCCATTCCCCTGAATACCCCTGTACGTGTGCATTCACGATATGCGTATATTTAAGACTCGTGAACCCCGGGCGTTATGCGCCGTCGTCTTGTGTGAAGCATGTTGCGGCGTCATATATCTAAAGATGCATTAGATTAGAGCCGATGCGAGAGGGTATAGGAGAGGGCGCTACGATGGCGTAGTGGTTAGAGCATCCGCCTCGCATGCAAAAGGTCCGTGGCTCGAATCCCGTTGCCGTGCAGTCCTCAACCGAATAGGAGCAGCATATTCAAGTAAAGCCACGAGGATAGTTTTGCTGCGCACATCAGGCTCGTAGCCAAAGAGGTGCCACACCCCCTCCTATATATATATATATATATATATATATATATATATATATATATATATACTAGTAGATCCTCCGTGAGCGGTCACAACGTGGTTTATTTCGACGTTTCGGCCTAGAGTCTGGCCTTCATCAGCAAGGCCAGACTCTAGGCCGAAACGTCGAAATAAACCACGTTGTGACCGCTCACGGAGGATCTACTAGTATATATATATATATATATATATATATATATATATATATATATATATATATATATATATGACGGGGGCACCGTCCGCAAATGCTCTGCACCGATCGCATTTCTCGGAATCTGGTCAAGCGAGGCGCTAACTGTCATCAATCTACATGGCGACTTGTCGCGTTTTCTTTTTTTTTTTTGCGATATCGCGACCGCCACACGTCGTCTGCTGGGGCGCCAAGTGTTGCCGACTGCGCCGCGAGATAAGGCGCTGTCAGAACGCTTCTTTTGCGCACTGCACGGTCACCGCAACGTATTTCTCTCTTCTTTCTCTCTCTGTAGCACAAGCTGCAACGTGGGGCCCCTGTGCTCGTCACGAGCTGGGATTGATCCAAGTGTCTCCCGTTGAATCGTTCCATGTCTTTGTCACCACGCTTAAGATATGCGTGCCTCGCACAGTGCGTTTAGCGGCGACAACCTAAAAGAGTAGTGCTGATCCAAATTGTGGGATATATTTCAGTAGCTTGTGGGATATATTTCTATATAATATTTGTGTGGACGCGCACGAATGGTGTACGAAATACCAGCGGTTAATATAGCCTGGAACACGTTTAAAAAATCAATTTTACATTACACTTCGCATCACCGATGTTAAAACCCCGCCTTTGTTTTTTTTGTGTGTGTGTGTGTGTGAATAGCGGCCCGCCACTTGCGTCGCGAGTTTGCGCTTGCTGTCACGGTCGTTCCGAGCGCTCTCTTTTAGCTGACAGTCTCAACGAAAAGTGGTGAAAGACTTGCACGGGAGCTGTTGTCTTTGTCTGGGCAATGCATGTTTGGGGGGGTCCCGCATATTCACAACGTCTCGGAGGGTATTTACAAACGTCCCGAGGCAACTCGGTTGTTTGTTGATTGCTTCGCTTCGATATGTTTTCTCTAGGTCAGATTACTATACCACAGCATCTTTGTCGGCAGGCTTTATAGCAACGTCCTTTCTGTTTGGCAGTCGTTTCGAGACACCGTGTTTTGCGTAAGTCCTTCGGTTCTCGTTTAGTTGTACCCAGAACTAGCTTCGTGTATTGATCTAATTCTTGTATATTTTGGCGACCGCAAGGAGTCGTTGCTTGCGGCTTCTGTATCTGCTTTATCAGAAAAAGTATTCCTTATTGCGCGAACGTCTCGAATACTCGTCGATGTGTTTGTGTAGCTCGCACTCGATCACTGTGCAATATCTGCGGGGCAAAATGTTAGGCCGCGCTTGAGTACATCTGTATCGATTGGAGTTTAGCTTTGCGATATGTCTACCACTTCGCTGCACCGCTGAGCGCGTTCGACTGGTGTTGCGGAGCTATCGGCCGAGTTCATCGCAATATTGAGGGACGAGTTTATGGCACGATTTTTCTTTCACTCTTTCTTGAAAAATAACAAAAAAGAAATAAGGAACAATATTTTTATGAAAAGAATAATTAAAACACAAAGATTCTTTGGAGCGATAGCCTAAAGTGGCAAGTGGTCGGTCCAACACAACGTGCAACAAAGAATGCACGGGTCAGCTGTGAGAGAAGAAACGAAAACGATCATATAAATGCAGACAATTCACGTATCCATTTTCTTTTGTAGACGTGCATGCTTATTAGCTTGCACCTAGCTTGCTATGCATAGGCACTCATTCAAAAAGGAACATAATCGCCGATTGATCATCTCTGCGTTTCATGAAGTGGGCAAGTTTATCGGCTTCGTCTCCAGATATAGTTCAATGCTGTTAAGTCGGTCAGCTATTACAAAAAGTAGATTTCCGTGATGTTCTTGTAAAACATCTAACAATATTTACTAAGACAGGGCTGTTGCCATCTCTTTCTCCTTTGCTAGGATGGAGGAGACGGTACGAAACATACACAGAAGCGCTTAGGAAATGAGTTGCAGCCTTGAAAAAAAAATAACAGAACAATTGCTGAAACGTCAGCTCGCGCACCCACCCCCTGTTGTCGAATTTTTCAGCTTCGCAAGCTTCCATCTTTCCCGTCTCTCTCACTGAATATATATATATATATATATATATATATATATATATATATATATATATATATATATATATATATATATGGGAAAGAAGTGTATACCTAAGGGCTCGTTTTTCCGTGTTTTAACACAATATTAATGAGATATAACAGACAGTAATGCCAAGGAAGTACAGGGGAAGTTATTAAAACCAATGGAATGTAAATAAGTAGAAAGAAAAGTGGATGATTTTTCATCCACTTTTCTTTCTACTTATTTACATTCCATTGGTTTTAATAACTTCCCCTGTACTTCCTTGGCATTACTGTCTGTTATATCTCATTAATATATATATATATATATATATATATATATATATATATCTATATATATATATATATATATATCTATATATATATATATATATATATATATATATATATATATATATATATATATATATATATAGCCGACCTGCGGGTCAAGCAGCCGAGTACCTTACGCCACTAGAACCACCATGGGCCCCAGTGGCAGGCGGATAGATTGCGACGTGTGTTCGTTTTCTTAGAGGTCTTGGGACATATTCAGACATAGTTCTTAGAACTAACACACACACACACACAATATTATATATATGAGACCCTAACAGACGTTTTGGCCAAAGAATGTATAGGGGGAGTGTAGTAGAACGCAGTGTAGTGTAAATAAGAAAGAAAAGTGGGTGAAAAAAATAGCTTGTCGTGAGGCAGGAATCAAACCTACGACTACGACCTCCGAACGAATTAACGCGTGTCAATAGATAATAATACACACTATATATATATATATATATATATATATATATAATATAATATATATATATATGGATTCTATATTATATATATAATATAATATCTATATATCTATACTATCTATATATATATATATCCTATCTATTATACTCTATATATATATACATATAGATATATATTGAAATACCACGGGTTCAGCTGACGCTTTATTCAAGCAACAGCGAAAATGGCGCCGATGATCAAGAGGCACGGGCGAAGACTGATGATGGTTATTGACAAATGAGGATGACGTCCAATGAATTCTTACACTAATTTCCCCCGTCGACGGAAGCGGCCAGCCTGGCCGCGAATTACGCTGGGGAACGCATACGATAGGGCTTGAGACGCGAAACGTGAACAATCTCTGTTCCGCGGCAGCGTTGGTCAGTGGGGACATGAACAGGTGTGACAAGGTAGTTCACCGGTGAGGTCTGTTCGATAACTTTGTAGGGGCCAAGATAGCGCGACTCAAGCTTCTCGCATAAGCCAGGAGTTCGCGCAGGAGTCCACAGAAGCACATCGTCGCCAGGGCGGTAGAGAACGACACGGTGAGTGGCATCGTAACGATGTTTGCGATCTTCTTGGCTAGCTTCGGTGTTTACACGGGCAAGACGACGGCATCGAGCAACACGGGACAGAAACTGGTCGCAAACGAATGGTGAAGAGTTGACGGGGTCAGAAAAGAATGAAACGTCTAGTGGTGATGTCGGTTGGCGTCCATATACTAGGAAAAAATGGAGAATAGTTTGTGGTTCGTTGAACTGACGTATTATACGCATACGTGAGAAAGGGAAGTATGGCATCCCAATTGCGATGGTCCGGTCGGATATACATGGACAGCATGTCACACAGCGTGCGATGAAATCTTTCCGTTAAGCCATTGGTTTGCGGGTGATAGCTAGATGTTGTTTTATGAACTGTTTTTGATGCTTGAAGAACTTCACTGAGCCTGCTTGAAAGAAATGCCTTGCCTCGGTCGCTCAAAAGAACACGAGGGGCTCCGTGACGTAGGTAAATAGAATGCAAGAAGAAAGTTGCTACTTCCGAAGCAGTTCCTGAAGTAATTGAGGCCGTCTCAGCGTACCGGGTCAAGTGATCAACCGCGGTGACGATTTATCTCTTGCCGTCTGATGTAGTTGGGAGGGGTCCGAAGAGGTCAATTCCGACGACAGAGAACGGCTCTGATGGACAAGGAAGTGGTTGTAGGGTCCCAACTGGAGCAGTAGTGGGCCGCTTGCGGTGTTTGCAAGAGTGCGCACGAGGCGATATATTTAGCTACCGTCGCGGAAAGACCTGGCCAGAAGAATCGACTGCGGATGCGCTCGTATGTTTTGTAGTAACCCAAGTGTCCTGACGTTGGGTCGTCGTGGAAAGCGCGCAGAACTTCAGTGCGTAGTGCGCGTGGTACGACGGGAACCCATCGGTGGCCTTCCGGGTAGAAAATGTATCGATGTAGCACATCGTCCTCCAACTTGAATAGACGAAGTTGTCTCCGGAGTCTGGCATCTGGGGAAGATGAAGCACCGGTAAGCCGACCGGTGATGTCAGTGCAATAAGAATCGGCTCGCTGGTGAGTGGTAAGTACTGACAAACGGGTGGATGAAGGTAGAGAAGAAATCGATGATATCGACGAGGCGTCCTCCGTATAGCCGATTAGACAAGGGGATGTGACGTGAGCCGAAGACTGCGGCAAAGGGCATCGTGACAAAGCGTCGGCATCTTGGTGTTGTCTTCCAGTCTTGTAGATGACGCCGAAGTCATACGATTGTAACCGGAGAATCAAGTGGCCAAGTCGTCCCGACAAGTTTTTGATTGTGGACAACCAGCAAAGAGCATGGTGGTCTGTCACAACAGTAAAATGTCGACCATATAGATACGGACAAAATTTTTGGATCGACCAGACAACAGCCAAGCACTCTTGTTCGGTTATCGAGTACCTCTTCTCTGCAGAGGTCAGAGTGCGGCTTGCATACGCGACAACTTTCTCGCGAAAGGCATGGTCACGCTGGAGGTGTACGGCGCCGATTGCTTGTCCACTAGCGTCAGTGTGTAATATCGTAGGTGCCTTGTCATCGAAATAACAAAGCACCGGTGGGGATGTGAGTGCCTGCTTGAGTTCTTGAAATGAGGCTTCGCATTGATCATTCCAATCGAAGGAACCGGTACTAGCAAGGAGCTTGTGGAGAGGAGCGGCAATAGTGGCAAAGTTGAGAACGAAGCGGCGAAAGTACGATGCGAGTCCAAGGAAACTGCGTAGTTCTTTGGAACGAAAGGGTCGCGGAATGTTGAGGACTGCGGAAATTTTGTCCGGATCGGGCTGGATGCCATCTTTACTAACGAGATGTCCCAGAACTCTTATAGCTGTGTTGCCGAAATGGCACTTCTTTGTGTTTAATTGAAGTCCAGAATTGGAGAGACATGTGAGCACTTGATCTAGGCGTTGCAGATGATCAGCAAAAGTGGAAGAAAACACGACAATATCATCGCGGTAGCGTAGACCAGTTTTCCACTTGAGGCCACGTAGAACAGTGTCGATCATCCTTTCAAATGTGGCGGGAGCATCACATAGGCCGAATGGCATTACGTTAACCTCGTAAAGACCGTCCGGCGTAGAAAAGGCGGTCTTTTCTTTGTCTGCTTCGTTCATTGGTATTTGCCAATACCCGGACCGAAGGTCAAGGGTGGAGAAGTATAGGGCGCCTTGCAATGAGTCAAGTGCATCATCTATACGGGGCATCGGATATACATCCTTTCGGGTAATCTTGTTGAGCGCGCGGTAATCAACACAAAAACGTACCGATCCATCCTTCTTTTGTACCAAGACAACGGGTGATGACCAAGAACTGGTAGAGGGTCGTATGATGTTTCTTTTTAGCATATCGGTCACGTTCTCGTCGATGATTTTGCGCTCGGCCAAGGAGACTCGGTAGGGACGACGGCGTACAACAGTCTGACCTCCAGTGTCGATGCGATGATGCGCAACTGTGGTCTGTCCTAGTGCCGAAGCCTTGGCGTCGAAGGAGGCCTGGTGTTTTGTTAGCATTTTTAGCAACGCCTCACGTTGAGAAGCCGAAAGGTCAGAATTTATACCGGGAGCAAAGGAGGAGGAAGTAACAGACCGGGCCTGTTGTGGCTGAGCTGTCAAGGCGTCAAGAGAGACCAAAGATACCGGTTGGGTATCCACATAACACGACACTGCAGAACCTTGGGGTAGGAGGACAGGCTCCGGGGTAGGGTTCAGGCCAAGGATTATCGCAGCACTGCCTTTGAACCGCACCAGGCTAGAGGGGACTACAACGCCGCGAGCTAGACAGTGGCTGGAAGGGGTGATAAGGACGTCACCATTGGCAATATTCGGAGAAGTTGCCAATATATATATATATATATATATATATATATATATATATATATATATATATATATATATATATATATATATATATATATATATATAATGCAGAATTGTTATTCTTAGTGGTGTATTATGAGCCCAACTTTCTGTACAGTGGTAGAAACAATCAGCACCGTTTCGATTTTCTTCACAATCGCTGCGCACCTACTTGTAAAGCTGGTGTCATCATACCTGGTCGCGTCAGCAAGGAACATCGTTCGCCTAAAATTTGACAGCGGTCTCGATCAAAGTTGTGGTGATCTTTTTTTCTATATGACAGCCAGGAGGTTATGATACCGCCCTGATGCACATCTACGCCACCTAATAATCTGGATTAGTTCTCTTTTGAAGGGTTCGTCTAATGAACGCGCTGACCATGACATCGAAATACTAGCAAGGCTCTGAATGGTTTTCTGGTTTGTTGGTGCGTTTTTTTGTCTTGGTGTAATTCCTCGACACTATGATACTTGCCCAGTCTGCGACACAAGTGAGGACTTCGTATCTTGGCGTTTAGGTCACTAGTTTTAGACACGCGGCCTGTGGCATTTTGCTCGCGGCCCGCAGATGATACATGACAACCTTTGCTTCACATATTTGTTTTGTTTTTGGGTGGCGACATTGTTGAAATGGCGCAGACATTTTTGTTTTCGCCAATCAGGATTAAAAAAGCTTTGTTTGCTTAGCCTACGCAGACATGACTGGTGTAATTTCAGTATTTTTTTCAGTATTCAATATTTTGGATTCAGTATTTTGACCGCATGTGTTAGGCACCCAGTGCGGTCAGGTTGTGTTGAAACGTAACCGCACAACTAAAAACTCTGTATTTCTGGATTGGCGTCCCTATATTAGTGATTGCGGATATCGCTGTAGCCACGCTTCTCTAATCCTGGCGTCAAACTTTCTTCAGATATTTTCCGTATTTGAGATATGAAAAAAGGTTTATTTTTTTCTCTCTCCCAAATGGCAACGCTAAAGCTTTCATTGTGTTGAATACTCCCCGCTTTTCCTTTTTCATTGTCCCCGCTTTTTGCGGGATGCTAAGTTTCGTGACCACTGCCCGGTTGCTAATTCCAGTTTGACACCTTGGTTTGGGTGGTAATCCGAAGAATGCGTAGTAGCTCTAAAAAGAAGGAAAATAGCGCGAAAATGAAATGCGAGAAGACCATTAGCAGCTGGATTAACCTGGTGAGAACAACTTGAAATACATCTTTAGTTTTTGATGATGATAATGGCCTAAGCGCATGGCTCCCACCCACTCTGAGGGATTGGCTTTTTCTTCTCTCTGCTCACCGTCGTCGTCACTCATTTTCTCTCCTCTTCTTCATCTTTTTGACAAGTCCATCAGTAGCGACGTGTTAAGCTATTACGTAAAGGTATGGGACTGCCTGGTGCGCTTTTAATCCCTCTCTAATTAATTCCACGATATGTTATTTCGCACTAGTACATAGATTGTGTTTTTTTTTCTACGCACAATTTTTTATGCGTCCTCACACGGTGTTTTTTTTTATACTTTCGTAACGTGATGAGAGAGACATTTTGGTTCAAGCACCGCGTAGGGCGATACGTTCTGGTTGAAAAAGGAAGCGTAACACTACTGGGAACACATGTGACGGCTCTGGTGCTATTAAATAAAAAAAAGCAAAAAGAGAGAAAGGAAATGGAAGAGCGCTTGCCTCAGCGTGCGAAGAATGCAATATCGCACGTCAGAAGGACGACCGGCGTGCATTCGTAATCTCCCCCCCCCCCCCACTTTGCTCTGCTGCGGTTTTATTTATTTTTTGTTTGTGTTGTTCTCGTCGTCTCTTTGCGACTCTCCCACTTGTACTTCGAACACTTTCCTCGATTCACCGTGCACTCTCGTGTCTTTGAAAGTTTTTTTTTTGTTTTTTCGTTTCGTTCTTGTCAGTCCGTCCCAGAAGCGCTCGCTCGTTTTCTTCGCACTGCGTGGAGGACGTATTCGCGTCGGGCCTTCTAAAAATCGCACTACCAGGGCTGCTCGCTCGACGTATACTGTTTGGTTTCTTTGTTCGTTCTCTTCTCGACATCTTCGATCGGGAGCGTATTCGCCGTGCCGATTTATGGTTGTTATCGAACGGCTGGAGCAGTGAGCTGACGAGCGCAGGCAAGATAAAGAGATGAAAAGATAAAACGCAGACAGCAGCATATAGCGCTTTCAAAGTGAACTGCGCTTCAATACGCGTTGCGCCACTTCGAGAAGTGCCTGGATGATCTATATATATAACGAAAAATGTAGACTTTAGCGCTGGTTTAGTCAAGGAGGTTTAAAAAATTGCTGCGGTAGAAGTGTTCGCAATGCTTTGGCAGCAATAGTTAAGCCAGCTTTTGCCCTCCAAGGATCTCGGAAACATGCTATTTTCTGGTTGCGCCCATTGAGACTTCGAGTGGCTTTGATCTGTTAGTCCAAAGGCTACGTTAATTATAAATTAAAAGGTGGTTGTTTGCGACGAAATAACTCACAGGGATGATTATCGGTGACTTTATCTCCCGTAAAATGTTCCTTGAATTTGAGGCTAATTGAGTAACACAAGGACGCACTTCGAGTACTGTCTTATCCGAAAAGGTTGCCACGCTAAACTTTTTTCTGAACACATAGACCTTATCGCTGTTTACAAACATCAGGTGCTGGATGACTTCCGGTTCTGTCTGCCGGCGTAGCCTAGAAGCAATGGTCAAGGACAGAATCATTACCGAGTACCCAGTTCATTTTCAAGAGTGTTCTCCATTTGTCTGGTAAAATATCTCAAATACAGATTATTTTGAGCTAGATATAACATTATGAGAGTTAGTCCTTCACTTTGAGCACCTTCCTTTTACCTGAAAGCGGAAAAAAGAGTCTTTCGTTACTCTAGCACAACTTAAAACACAGGATTTCTGCTTCGGTGTTAGAGAGTAATAAATGAAGTGACCGGAGGTTTCTTGGATGGTAACACGTGCTGCTGCTATTACTATGTTTACACCGACCGCAAAGGCGAATATCCTGTCATCAGGTGTAAGTCGTGCAATGCGCCGTTCTTAGGGCGCGTTCACATTGAGCATTCCGGCCGCCGAAAGTGCGCCGAATCCGATTCGGCGGCGGTGAGATCCGCCGAAAGAGCCCTCTCCGCGCCGATTGCTCTCGGACCGATTTTCGCGGTGATTGCCGCCGAATGGGTGGCCGCGGAACAATAGGAGCGCTAGTCAAGGAATTTTGAAAAAATGGCAGCCAAGCCCTACTGGCTTGTCACGTCGCGGTGCACGTAACTGAATGTTGAAACCAACGGAAGCTCAACCCACTCTGTGTTTACTTCACGTTCCTGTTTCGTGGAAGAGGTGACCGAGCTTGTTGGCGTGACCTTGTGACGGTCTTGCAGAGCAAGACAAACCCACCAACGCCGCTGGCATCGGCGTTTTTCTTTTTTTGCTCTTCATACATTACAAGACAGCAAAGTAAGCAGTACTGCTTCTTTTTGCTTCCTGCGTAAGATAATTATCGAAGACTACCACCGGATAGCTTAGTGGAGTTTGCGTGCCGCGATAACAACCGGTTCGAATCCCGGCTGCGGCGGCTGCATTTTCGATGGAGGCGGAAATGTTGTAGGCCCGTGTGCTCAGATTTGAGTGTACGTTAAAGAGCCACAGGTAGTCGAAATTTCCGGAGCCCTCCACTACGGCGTCTCTCATAATCAAATAATGGTTTTGGGACGTTAAACCCCACAAATCAATCAATCAATCACCTGCTTAGCTTCCAGTGCTTTCGTCAGGACGAGAGAAAAGGGACTGCAATTGCAGCATGCGACAAACCTTTGTAACTTCACTCCCACTGGGCGTATTCTTAAAATTTTGCGGCGTCGAATTCGTGAGGCAATAAGCTCTTCCAGCGAATTCATTCCATGACTACTTGAAAAAAATGTTTCAGGGCCCCTTTAAGCGCTGATCAGTCTACGCAGTTTGTGTTGACCGTCTGTATACAGCACGCAGTTTCATTGTGCGCTTACGTTTGTTTCTTCCGCAACAACTTCTGTCTGAATTTGTTACATGATTTGACTGCGTCACGTTTCATCTGTTTTATTTTGTTGTTGTCGTGTTTATATCACCTTTACTACCCTGCTTAAATGGTCCGATTTTTTGTCCACTTTTCTTCACATATAATGTTGCGATTACTTTTAATACAATTCCCTCTACTTTTCTCGGCTTCTTTGTCTGTTAGTTCTCATCAGTACAGTATCTAAAAAAAAAAGAGCTCCTTTCTCTTTTAATTCACTCAGTAAGGTAGCGGTGCAATTTTATTTAACTAACTTCATCTACAGCTGCAATAATTGTGGCGACTGTTTCCGGGAATAAAGTGACGCAGAAGTCAGCGTTGCTCGTCCTGTCGCAATATCCGTGTCACTGTTCGCGATCCATTTTTTTATAATATAAACTTTACGCTGCTCTTTTACGTGACTGGTGTGGGTCGTACAAAGGCGTATTTTACGAGCGCAACAGCTACCCGTTTTGTACTGTCTCTGTCATCGGGCTCGCCGTCGCCGTGCTGATCCGTTTTAGACTGCCCCAATCGTCGTCGGCGTGACGTTACACACACACTGCCTGTCATTATATAAATAGGGACGCCGCTCCTTATTGTAGACGGAGGAGGCTACTCTCATTGGACACGCCGAACACGTATGACCATTTAACCTACTCAGAAGCTCATCCCATAGAAACTAGAAGGCGCACTCTTAGTGGCCTCCTCTTTGAAGTCAATTAGTGTACTTGGCATCGTCGGAGAGTCTCTAAAAGCTCGTAATACCATTCCCACCTTCTTTTTCTGTCTCTCCATTGAGTGGTTTGTGCCAATCTCGTTTTCTAACCCGTGTTGCATTTTATTGCTCTCCTTACGTGAACAAAGTTTGATGACGAGGCTGCTTTGAAGGCGCCTTGTTGTGCGCCTCCCGGATAACTTGGAGGGATGCTATAAAACGCTACGTTCAGATGGGGTCGTTTCTCTTTTCCGGCGATCCGTAAGAACACTGGAAGCAATTGAAGACAACGGCGCCGAACTTTCTTTTTTCTTTCGTCCATATTACGGTACTCTCGGGGGCACGTCGTACTCTTCTGTATCATTTTTTTTTCTTTCTTCCACCTTTAGCCTGCCCCATTCTGCGGAGGTGTGTTATGAAACTTCTGTTCGCGTGCTTGCACGGTATATCGGTCAGCTAGGGAAACTCCAGCTGTACCTTGACACCACGGAAAAACAATTAACGCACGTCCTCATTCAACAGTGAAGGATGTGACCTTTTTTTTAGAATTTTCTTGATTCTGCCTTCTATCTTGACATCTTGTCCTTTTTTTATCTCTATCTCCCTATCCCTATATACTTTCGATTCCCTTTCCCACGCACTGTAGCAAGTCAGCGGTCTGTATTTAAACTCTCTGCTTTTCAATAAAGAGTTCTTTCTTCCTTCCCTTTTGGGCGACCTTGCGTCGTGATACAAACTACTTCGTGGCGTCCGCGCACCGTCTCGAGGACGCAAGATGACGTAAAAGCTGTTTGCTTTTCTCTTTCGGGCTCGCACATCGTTGTAATGCTTTACTTGCTTCGTTATTTCGTTACTGACAACACATATACCGGTAATACAGAATGATCTTTCTCTGTGTGTCTGTGTGGGGCTAGCTTTAATGAAGACCAGCGCAGTAGTTGGAACCGTTTACGAATTACGTTATACTGACCACTAAGTTTTCTCTTCTCAAAAAAGTATGCTCCATTAAAAAAAATGTCATGTCAGCGCGCGCGCGCAGGCGCACTCACGTGAGAGAAAGCGATCAGGTAAGGGGCAGACGGGTTATCCGAACGGTATGGCGGCTTCTGGCGTGCTTCGTTACAACGTGGAAGTAGATAGCGAAGATAATGGAACTTCCACACGGCTGACTATGCAACAGCAAAAAAAAAAGATTTTCTTGGGAGAGGGATGTGCACCGTATGAGCAACTCGAATCAACAGGACAACTGAAAGGCGAAAGCATTGTTCCCCTTCTCCTCAATCGCCGCAAAATCATCGCCAAAAATTGCCATGACGCCGCAAAATTTGTGCTATTTTAAGTGTCATGTGTGACCGCGTCGTTGATGTTGACGGCGATGGACACCCTTCGCGTTTCACAGGCGTATCTAAGGCTTTTCGCCTTAATAACGGTAGCATTTCACTTGAGACACTTCTGTTCGGCTATTTAATGGCATCTACGCAGTGGCCTTGTGGGGCCCGGGAATTCACGTGTAAGTATGCAGCGGCGTTACAGGTTCCATGCAATGTTGCACAGCCGTGAGAAACGGCTGTCCTCTGACGTCATCCCCTGGACAGGCTAACCTCGACTACATTTTCTGGACATACACGTCCCGTAGCGACACATACCATCAACACATCGGCGACCATACATTTACGGCAAGCACGCCCAAGTGGTGGGAAACTAAGCTGCTCGGCGCGTGCCCGGAGGGCCAACTCTAGGTGGCCCGGCTAGCTGCCCGAAGATCTCGCCGCCGATGCCCTCCTTCAACTGGGAGTTCCGTCGACTGCCTGCTCTTTCGGACTCACGTGCTGCTCTCCAACTGCTCGCGCAGGACTCCCGCAGACCTCCTGTTGCCACGCGCATCGCGCGAAAGCTCGAAGCAGTGCAGGACCTCGGGTGTGATCTTGTGCTGCAATGGATATCAGTGCACGTTGGAGCATACGGAACGAAGCAGCCGACGAGTTCGCCTAGGATGCGCACTCTCCTGGAACCCATCTGACTACAGAGGTGAGCCCGTTCGACGTAGCGTGACTTCGCACACGGCGCTCCGTCACCGCTCGCCACCCGGACACGTGAGTTGCGGCAGGCCAGCCACCACGCCCACTCCCGAGAATCGGATTTTTAAAAGAGGACCGTACCCTCCGCCTGCGCATCGGCTGCTATCGCACGGCGGAACGGGTACACCGACAGATTCGCTCGCAGGATTTCAAGCTGGACAGTTGTGCCCTCGCGATCTCCGACGCCAGCGTAGCTCCCGCTGACTGGTTCGCCCTCCGCGGTCTCCTGACGCCGTGCAGCTCTCGCATTGTGGCGCCCCGCCCTTGGACTGCTTCGACCGGATCCCCACTTTCCAATCTCCTTCTTTTTTCTCTCGCTTGGCTGTCTTCTTCTCCGTCTATTTTCCTTCTATTCTTTTTATCCCTCCTTCCCCCCACCCCTACAAGGCACTGGGCCCTGTCGCCTGAAGGCAGACAGAAATTAGGTGCCTTTTTCCTCTTCTTTCTAACCACTGCCACCGACAGTCGGGACAGGGAGACCCAAATTGCCGTCATTGCCCGCCGCCCGAAACACTCCATTGAGTATTCGGATGCGCGCAGATCGCTCTTCGGTGCTTACAGCAAACTGGGACTCTCCACCAGCACTGTCGATGTGATTCTCTTTCCCCGTGCGCACGCTGCTCTCATCACTTTCTTCAAGACCTCGGCGCTCTGGAGGAACCTTAGCGCCTCCCCATCGAGGTCCACGGAATCAGTGTGTGCTACGGACCTCAACGCGCTTCGGCGAGTGGTTCACGCGCTCTTTACAACGTGCCAGCCCGGCCCGTTTGTTTTCCTTTTTTTTTTAGGCGACGATGCTTCTCCGGCTTCTTGCGGGATTCCCAGTCGGCTGCGCGTGGTCCGTGGGGACATACGAGTCCGTTGCGGCAAGCAGCTCGAATGGCCCTTACCTTTCTTTTCTCTCTCCTCCAATTTTATCCTTCCTATATCTTTTATTCTCCTTACCCCATTCCTGTGCCGACCTGTTGAAGTGCCCTCGTAAGGAGAGACCGCTACGGATCGGCAATTTCCTTCTCTTATAGCCACTTATATAATAAATTTTTCACCGCCACGGGAGGAAGCTGGACTCTGGTTAAGTTAGTCTCTCGGCCTCCTTTTGAGTCGTTGTTGTTGTTAATGTTGTTGTTGTTGTTTTCCTCTGCAAATGACTCGTGCCCAAAGGAGGGGATTGGTCGATTATAAGGTGAATTTGCTGATACTTTCAGCATTGCGTCATTCCTAAAAAACCTTTTGTTATTTAATTATGATTTGAAGTGTCAATTGCAATTTTGCAGAAAAAAATGTGAGATCGTAATTTACCAAGAAAATTGTTTAGTCGCAGTGATGTATTCCTGAACGGCGAATAAAACATCCCTGTGACTGAAACCCAGTGTAGAGGCCCCAAATGAAAGAAGATCAGGTTGTGATAGTTGCAAGCCCAGTTTTTGAAGAGGTGGTGCTAGTATGCTTTGCCTGAATAAATCGAAACGGCGACAATGTAATAAAAAATGACTGATCGTTTCCTCTTGATTACAGTAAATTCACATAGGGGAATTCAATAAAACTGATCTATGCAAGTAAAAATTGAGGGAGGTAACGTGGCAACAAAATTTTGTGATGACAACTTCCATCATCCTTGAATTAGACAGTTCACTGCGCCAGGGAAATAACAAGTGGTTGTACTCCGGAGAAGCCGTCAGTGCAGGGTCTGATAAATTTTGCCTGATTTTAAGTGGGCGAAATCGCGCCACCGTAATGCGCACTGTATAAGAGAAAATAGGAATGATGGGTTTTGAAAGCGATGCCTTCACAAGAGAATCAGCTATTTCGTTCAACAACAAACCTTTGTGCCCTGGCGCTCAGATTAAATGAATACTTCGGAGATGACAGGGAGCCAGTGATTTAAAAAGTTTCAGTATGCGGGGGTGACCGGATGTGGACGAGAACAGCACATGTGCACTGATAATGAATCAGTTATGACTGCTACGATTGGAATGGAAGTATTTACCTTTCGCAAAGCTAACATTATTGCCATGAATTCAGCCAGAAAGACAGGGAAGAAAATCTGATAAGCGACGTGAAAATGACCAATCAAGTACGGGGCAAGTATATTCCTGCTCCTGATTTTTCATCTGATTACGATGCATCCGTTGCAATCAGCAAAGACTTGAAATAAATTTTCGTCTCTTTCTTTCTCTGTATCTTCGTCTGAGTTCGCTGCATTTACTACTGGAAGGAAAGGTTTCTATAGCTGGCTCAATCTGTCACCACTGTTAGGCGATATACATAAACAACCGAGTGCACGAACGACGCGCGTAAGGGACATTGTCCGGTCTCGACAAGCCTCGCTCGCGAGCCAAGCGGTCAGCGGATGGACGAAGAGGAGGACGACGAAGGGCCGCTCGCGATGGCGCACATTCGAGCACGCGCCCGACGCTGTCCTCTGCGAAGCTAAGGGCGGCCCCTTCGTGGTTCGTCCCCGAGAGACAAGCCGCCGGTCTTGGCAAAAGGCGTGGTCAGCAGCGCCGCCCCTCCCATACCGCGGGCACCGGACGGTCGCCGCCGTTCCTGCAGACGGATTAGTGTCGTCGTCATTCCTTCAGCCAAGTGTCAGGGACATCATGCGCGTCGCCGGCTGAGGCTCCGCTGAGACGTCTTCGAGCTAGCGGTTCCTTCTTCTAGCGGAAGGAGGCCACTTCCAGCAGGCGGCAGTCGAAGGTCGGGATCTTCGCGCCAGTCTTCTTTTCGAGCCGAGTCGCTGACCTTCCGAGGTCGGCGCACGCGCCAGGAGCCCAGCCATGACGGAGATGTCGACGGCGGACGCCAGTTCGGCGATGTCGACGGGAGACGCCAGCTCGGCGATGTCGACGGGCGATGCGGGAGGAGGAGCAGGAGGCGGAATGGACCCCGAGAAGAAGAAGAAGATCATCATAGCCGCCGTCGTCGTTGTGGTCCTCCTCGTGCTGCTGATCGCGGTGGCTCTCTTCGTGTTCCTGGTGCTCCTCAGGGAGGACATCAAGGATCGCACCGAGCCCACCGACCCGTGGTGGTGACCTCCCCTCGCTGCCTTCGTGGTGCGTGGCTCATTTCTCGTTTCTTCGGATCTCGTTGTGTCAAAAGGAGAACGTGCAAGCCAGCGGGAGATTGGGTGGGGGGGGGGGGGTATTTGTGTTTGCCTTCAATAACAAGAAGGGGAAAGGTATAGACGGGTATTACGTCAGTAGATGTTTACCTTTCGGCGCACGCGTGGCTCGTTTGAGGTGTCTTCGTTATACGAGACTCTGTTGTCGGCAGTAGGCAGTCTTCCCGTTCTTCGAACTTTAACGTAATGGGCACCTCGCTAGTGTACTTGTATTCGCGCACTATGGCGGCGCGGGTGCAGGGAGAAAGCAGACGGTGGTCGCGCCTGCGCAGTTGACTCGGAGCGGCGAGACCGTAGAAGCTGCTGTATTGAACTTCTCCCGTAGAAGTTGCAGTGGCAGGCAGAGACGCGCGTGCACAGAAGCCTCGTGGCTGTAGCGGATGTATTAACTTGAGCGGAGCACAATGTGTAAACAGGTTTAGAAGATGCGAAGACAGATATGACGTGGGCCGCTTGCAAGGGATGCTTTATAGGCGGATCGAGATCGACCAGCGGACTTGAAGGAGCACGTATTTTATCTATTTTCAGACTCTAAATAAAAACACCAGTGTCGAGAATCCTAGTTAGAGTATGGTGTTGCCTTTAAACGCATCAAATATATATTTAATACTCCCACCTCGAAGAACTACCATCGGTTTCGATATCTATATAGAGCGCAGCTGCTTAGTAACGTGTTTCAGCAAGGAAACAACTCGCGATGCACTAGCGGTAGATTTCGTCATCAGCTCGTGGCGCACGTAAACGTCGAGATGACTGAGGCGCAAAAAAACATTTCGTGAAACGGGAGGAGCAAAAGAGAACTCCTGCGAACGATGAGGGAGTTATCGTCCCGTGACACGGACAGAGATTTCTGCGATCTAGACTGCGCGCACAGGAATTTCAGTTCGCCAACTCGGCGGAACTGCGTTGACTCGTCGGGATAATGTTCATTGCAATGAGGCTGGCTTTAAAATTAAGAGCGAAATATTTTATACGCGTTTTCAGACTGAGGTGCGCGGAGGACAGTGCACGGATGCAGAAAACGTAATTTCTACGACGTCGCGAATATCGTGTCATTAGTCTTTCCGCTTCGAGGGAAAGGTGGAGTGTCCTTGTCTAGCGTGTGCTCGTCCTTGCTAGGGTATTCGCGGCGAGATCAGGCAATAGGTGGCAGCACCGTCCCCGCAGTATTAGCGGTCGGCGGCTTGAGCCGATTGCCGTCGAATGAAATGCGTTGACTACAGTTGCCTGGTAACGCCTACGCTCCTCTCTGCCGAATCGATGCACGAACCTCACGCAACGTTACTATGACTAGCAAGCGAAGCGCAGTCTGCCCGTGAAAAGGATGCTCGCCCTGGGTTACTGTCTGCGCGCCTTCTTTCGCACTTTAGCACGATTTTGCTGAGTTGTTTGTACGTGTTTAGCTTGTGCTCCGCCTATAGCGCGCACTGCTGTAGCTCGACTGAACTACTTATTCGCTCCTTGCTCATTTGGATACGAAAGAAAAAAGAGAAAGGTCGTATAAAGTCCGCATATTGGTGCGATGAGCTCAGTACATTTCGCACGAATACGTATAGGCATTTTCTTTCCTTCATTCTGTTCGGCATGAAATGTGGGACAGTCGATAAGTCTATAGTAAGCAAAGCTTAGTAGCGGACAGCGCTTTGCTTTACGTCGATGTTTATTTATTACATGCGCACATGTTCTTGCCCCAGTAAACGTGTATCAGAGTTCAGCAGAAAGCTTTCATCGATGAATTACGTGCATGGCAGTGATAAAACAAAGGTCTGATTATTTTATAAGACCAGCATGTTTTCTTTTTTTTTATTCGTTCTTGAAACGAAAAATGATGGCTGCCTTCCGTCGGTCTATAATGCCACACCATTGCTCAGGACAGTGTAAAAAAAAAAAAGAGATCTTCGAGTAAGTATACAACGTAATTGTAAGGCACGCTGTCTAAATTAGTTTTGAAAGTTTCGTGTTCTTGATAGCGTTCTTAAATTTAAGCACACGGGTGTTTCCACGTAAATATTGCACCAAGTTAATTCTCTTTAGGTACCGGGTTTAAATACCGAAGTGTCGCACTTCACATGAAGTGGGCCACTACAGATAAAAGACAACTAAAGCTGATCGTATAATCGATGAACTATATAGTGCCGTAGTTGTGCGCCTACCAGCAGCGCGCAGGTGCGTGGCCCATAGCCTCGTCTTTACAGCGTAGTCGCTGAAACGCCGCATTCACGCACCGTTTATTAGTCCTCACGTTTGGGAAGGTGCCAAGTGCTTTTCACGATGCGATTGACCAAACGTTTTCGTGCGTCGTTTCAGTCGTACGTGCAAGCAGTTAAACCCACACTAACATAACCGAAAAAAACCACCCTTCGGGAACGTGCATGACGTACTCGCACATGCGAACGTGATGTGGCTAGCAGACGACGCAGGGAGCAATCCACACCCGGCGCGCTTCAGCCAGCTGCCGCCAGGTGGCGACTCCGCTCGATCTCGCGTTCAGTACCGTTGTTATTTTACCGTGTGCTGTGCGATCTCTCCTGGCGTCTCCTAGCTGTGTCGGAAAATAAAAAAATATAACAACTTCTGGGATTGTTCACGCCATCACCACGGTACGATTACGAGGGACGTCGTAAATGAGGGCTTCAGAAATTTGGCCATCCGGTGTAGTTATACTAACCGGCATCGACATCGCGTGGTACGTGGGCCTTTACAGTTTTCGCCTCCCCGACGAACCGCCGCGACCTAAGAAGAGGAAAACAAAATTGGCCCGTGTATTGTGTGATGTCAATCGTTCGTCCCGCCAATTTTTTTTCGATAAAAAAAGTTGTAACCTTCCTAGCATTGGTGCCAAACCTGAAGGGAGTGTGAAGCTGGGCAGCCTTTCTTGTTTTGTTTTTTTTTTCTTTCCCTTCATTCTTGCTTTCTCTCGTCTGTCCCTTTTGCCTCTTTCTATTTCTCTCACGCGGGCGCTCTAGCTTGCTCTATCTCTTCCTTTTCTCTCTTTCCTTCTTTCACGTTGATTATTCGCCTCTGCCTCCTCTTTTTCTATGCTATACTTCTCTCTCCCCTTCGTCTCACTTTCACATCTCCTCGTCACGCTGACTTATACTTCCCACTCCTTGCTATACTACACTGTACTGTATTTTACTATACACTGCTGCGTGCCTGGAGAGCAGAGCGGTATACGAAGCTCGCTGAAAACATGATTCACATAAAAAACCAGCGCCGATAACGACGGATAACAAATATTATTGGCGCTGTTTTTCATGTGAATCATGTCGTACCAACTCGCCCGAGCAACCACGTTCGCTGAAACCCCCCCCCCTTTTTTCTCTCGCTTTGTGATGCGAAAGGCACGAGTCGCTCTTTCATTTCTTCTTTTTTCTTCTGCCCAAAACAAATGCAGATGACCCATCTGAGAAGAGCTGCTTCGATCCCTGGCTTTTGACAGCACCGAGCACGCACCCGCCTTCTTCCTCTCCGAGGGCCGCTTCTGTCACCACGTCCACTGCGTGGTGCTCCTTCTTTTTTTTTTTTTTGCCAACTGCGTTTAGCTGTGGCATCTCTCTCTCTCTTTTCTTTTTTTTCTTTTTCTTCGACCACGAGCCCGGGAGAAGTGACGTAACGACCATTTCGCCCTGTTAACAGCGCCTTTTCATCTGTGTGTAAACGATGGCTGGATGAGTGCAATAAACCAGAAGGGCCGCGGCGAAACCAGCGACGACTATCGTAAACGGGATGATTAAGAGTACATCCAGAGTTTATAACATCGGGTGGTCCGTTATCGCGCTTTTCTTTTTCATATCTATTTTTGTGTGCCCGTGCTGTAGGATAAACGACTAAAAGACAAAACAAGTGAACTAGTGTGTGCTTTGAATTACCTTTAACACTTGGTTTGAATTAACGGCATCCGTGCAGGAACACAAAATGTCCCCTCGTTCGAGAATGCTATGATGTCATAAGTATATTTCCCACGAATACGTCAATATATGACGTCCCAAGATGACGTCATCAGCTGACATAGTCGATCGATCAATATTTGGCCTATCCCGGGAGCTGAGCCTATAGTTTTACAAAATTTAACAACGGCCGCTCTTGGCGCCGTATCTGTTTGCCTCCTGCGGTGTCAGTCACAGGGTGCGAATTGCGTAAGTATAGTGGGTCGTTCAATACTTCCAAACCTCCAAAGCTCAGTCATCATTCTTCATTTACATAAATCGCGTCATCATCAGTGGGGACAAAGCCTTTACAGATGTGTTGCAGGTACCGAACTTCTTCGCAGAACGACGAGCAACGGCACGTTGGATGCGTTCCTACTTCTCGAAAATTATGATTTATAACGTGGTGGGCACCTCGCTAGTGCACTTGTGTACCTGTATTAGTTTCCAAGGAAGCCCATAGGGCTTCCATGATCCGTTTCTCAGCAACTCAAAAAAGTTCTTTCTCTCTCTGCGTAGAACGTAAACGTATCTAATACACCGTGGTAGAAAACTAAAATAGCGACCGCGCGTAACACAGTGCGAGTTGCGTAACTAGTGGGCCGTTTAAAATAGCCCAACCCTATACAGAAAGCTCAACCATAAATCTTCATCTTCATCAGCGAAGTGAGCGTGACGCCTTGCAGATGTGTAGCGGGTACCTCGCATCTCCGCAGAGTATCCAATTCTGGTGCAGGGGGTCCTGCCCAATTTCATAAGTGATGTAATTTATGGCATAGTGGGTTCCTTGAAAGCGTGCTTCTAATAGTAGCCCCAAGAGAGTTCACAGCAGGCTCTGTAATAAATACCCCTCTTCCAGCTTGCGCTGTAACCGTCACGGTGGTCTAGCGGTCAAGGCACTCGGCTGCTGACCCGCAGGTCGTGGGATCGAATCCCGGTCGCGGCGACCGCATTTTCGATGGAGGCGAAAGTGCCTGAGGTCCATGTGCTTTGGTTAGGTGAACGCTAAAGAACACCAGCTTGTAGAAATTTCCGGAGCCTTCCATTACCGCGTCTCTCATAATCATATGGTGGTTTCGCGACGTTAAACCCCAGCAACAACAATAACTTACGCCGTGACCGTGCTGCGCTCCTAGGGCGTTTTAGAGTGGAAGCTCTTATGGGGTTACAACGAGGGTGCCGTAGTTGTCCACCGTCGCTTGTGTCCGTAACAGATATGGCACGAAATAAAAAAGGTATCCATAATATAAAGGGGTTCGAGCCTGGGTCCTCTCTGTGCCAGTCCTGTATTCTTACACCGAAACACGCCGGTGCTCGAAACACCTGCGCACGAAAATCCTATATACAAGCGTTATGTCGTGAATGAACTGCGTTGACACGCGCATTATAAGGCGGTAGAAGAGTAAAATAACAATCAGGCGTCACAGAATGTCAATTGTGTAAGCAGGCGTGACACAATACGAATCGCATTATGAGTGGGTCGTTGAATATTGCCATTATTCAAAAAGAACCGCCAGGCTTGCGTGGAACTTGCATCACAGTCACAGCGAAAGCTGGAATTGCTGCCTTTCAGAGCCTTTTCTGAACGCTGTCTGGGTAACTGCTATAAGCACACTTGCTGGGTACCCACTATGTCATAAATATAGTCATGGTTTTTTGTGTAGTAGGCCAGCATTCACTATGCTATCCTTCGTCGTTCTTCGGTAAACGTGGTATATGCTATACCATTGCTAGGAGTAGACCCTTTAGCAAATTCAGTCTGGCAACATGGCCCTTCCGCCATAGCTCCTTCACTCGTGCGAGCTGGCGGGCTGCGTGTCCCAGCGACGCCGGTGAGCGTTCCCTGCAGCGCATAAGAACACTGCTTGAGTTTTTGCGGGACCGCGTTTTGATGGTACGCCAATGAGCGTCCCTTGGGTGAACTACACATAGCGGGAAAAAAATGTGTTTTTGTTTACTGGTTACAGACACGGGCGGCGGCAGACAACTACGGCGCCGCAGGTGACCCGTGTTTTGATCTCATCGCAGCTTTCGCTGTAAAAGCTCAACCTTAATTTTTAATCATCATCATGGCACCAAATCAATTAATGCAGTAGTGGGTATCTTGCAACTGGTAATAATAGCTTGAAGGGGCAACGCGTCAGAAATCGTGCTCTTCAAGCTTTTGCTTCCACTGCGCATCACAGCTTGTTCCGTACCAATACCGGTGTCGGTGTCGTTGGTTGTGACCGAAAAATCGAGAAAGATGGTGAAAAAAAAAAACAAGAAGAATACTCGGTTCAAGTTATAGTTGAACTGCAACTTGTGTGTAGCAAGTAGTTGTTCTACCACAGAACCACCCCGTTGCTTGGAATTACGTCAGACAAAACATAATTCTATACTAATTTCCTGTAATACGCATGTAATGATGTGTGGCTGAATCGCAGAATCAGGCGTCAAGGCATGTGAACCTCGCAATCAGCGGTTAATATCTTAAGGGCACAGGGTAAGGCAAAATTTGAAGAAAATACTTTTTTTTTTGCTTTGCGATTTGGGGAAGAATGCTCCTTTGTGAATATTTTCCAATTTGTACTACTGTTACGCAGCAATTTCCGGGACTCAAAACCAGCCAGTAGTGAGTATAAATTAACGCGGTAAGCTGCACTCTGTGATTACTGTGAATATTTTTTTTTGTTCAAAAATACTTCATTTACGAAACCCCGAGTGCTTTTCTGTATAGAGTCAGCTGTGTATATGAAATCGTCAGGTAACTTGTAGGGCAGCCCGGAGACATTGTGCGCCTTTATACATTCACACTTCGTCTCCGGAGCGCATCGGATGTAACACTTTCAGCTCGTAGCTTCATTACACCTTGTGCTTGTCGATAAGCTGAGCTTCAGAGGTTCTCAGCAAGTGTAAATTGGTGGCAACCCATACAGTTTTCTTGTTAATGCGTGTAAGTTGACGTACTGGAGGCGCTGAACGCTAAACTAGCGAGCTATTCATCTCTCAAACTCGCTCGCACACACACACACACACATACACACACACGCGCGCACACACACGCACGCACATACACACGCACGCACACACGCACGCACATACACGCGCACGCGCGCGCACACGCACATACACGCGCACACACACACACACACACACGCACACACACACACACACACACACACACACACGTTTTACGAGCCAACGCATCGCGACGAGTGCAGTGCCGTTCGCGCACCTCGCGCCTGCAGAGAGGTGGTACGCAGCGAACACAACCGATATTCACATGAGATCGGCGTATGAATAACTCGCCGTTATAGCGGCATGACGGTGGCGGCAAGAAGCAGCCGAGAGTGTCCATATAATTGTTATTGCAATAAAAAAACGCTCGTATTGTCATGCTCGCTCGGCTGTGTTCGCTAATCGGCCGGACCACGCAGCGGTGCGTTGAGGCGAGCGAGGGGGGCCGAAAGTGCTCCAAATTTTGCGATACAAAGAAAAGATGTGACGATGATAGATCGGGTCAATTGACACGCGTCACAGATCGAATGGCACAGCTGGAAGGTCGCTGCCACATGCCACGTTTTAGTGGATGTCGCCCGGCCGGTCTACCCAACGAACTGTGCTGGTGGGACAGGAATGTTTCAGCTTACACGATGACTTCGTCCTTTGTCGTCGAAAGCGATGGTCTGACTGGCAATATTTATCAGATCTCTGTGTGCGCGCGCGTTCGTGTCTGTGCATGCATATTGGACTTGAAAGGTTTCGACATCGCCAGATCTTAGTGTTTATAATAATAATAATGATTGGCGAACGAAAGACAGGAACATTGAGGGCCTGTTTTGCTCGTTTGATACAACCATGATGAAAATCAGTTGATCATGAGGCTATTCTACTGTCCTAGGCGTGCTGTCGTAATATATATGTTGATATATATTGTACATGTGTTGAAAGAGTCAAGTGGACAAAAGAAACTCCCGAGCATTTCCCCGAGGGTGAACATGGTTAAGTGCGAATGCACGGGGTGATGCTATGAGGGGTATTTATTAATTCGCACTATGGTGCCTTTATGGTGTAATGGTTCCTGGGAATCGCAATTTGATCACACGGGGGAGTTTACGTTAACTCACTGGCCAACGGATTTTAACTTTACTCCCCCTCACGACCCGCTCTCGACGGGAGACTGAGAGAGTAGCAAGCGCGCGAGAGAGAGGGGTGCGCGCGCAGCTGCAGCGAGCGAGGAGAGCCGAGGAGCGAGCGAAGGGGGAGGGGGTAGAAGGCGCGTTACTGACACCGATATCAGCGTCGCGTCCGTGGCTTATTCGGTGGAGCGTCGCGCTGCGGCCCGCCAAGTTCTCTTTCTTTTAAAGATAGAGAGAAGACTGCGGACGCCGCCGACGGCGGTGGATGGTTTGGGGTCGCTTATAAAGTGTATTCACACTTAAAAGACAGCTACAGCCGCCGGCAACGACTGAAATTGCGGCGTTCGGATGACGTGCCCGCTTGTGGCGTGTAGCGTGCCTAAACCGCGATATGAGAATGAGAGACCCCGTCACGGAGGGCTCCGAAAATTCCGACCACCTCTACGAGCAACGATATTGCACAGGACACGGGCCTCTGGCGTTTCCCTTGAATACCCGTGTACTCTGCAATGTCAGTGTTATGTGTGCGCGCGTGTTGCGAGTGCACACAAGCATACACACAAACACCCACAAACGCGGACTCTGACATACTGGTCAGAAAGGCACAGTGTTTGTGTCATGGCGATAACCAGTCCGTGCACTGTTCGAAATGTTCGCTGCAGCGACATTTCCTGTTTAAGAGGTCATGAAAAGGTCACTTTACAACGACAACGGGGCACCATCGGCAACCACACGCGCTAACTATGCCATAGGCGGTTTTGCCAATCAAGGAACGCGGGACTCTATGCGGCATCTGCGAGCGCGCGCAAGAGGCGCTCATCGACGTCTGCGATACGCAATCCGCGTCCCACAAGAACGCTGCCTAATATGACGTCATCTGCAGAGTTCAAGTTGGTGCCGATTGCGTATGGCAAAGACGCTGATGGGTGTCCCAATAGACCTTTTTCAAGCCCACTAGCGCCGCCAATGGGCGCGCTTATGGGAAAAGTTGGTATACGCCGCAGCAGCAGCCGCGACGAGCGCGTGGGCCTCACGCTTCAACTTTCCGTTTGCATCGTGCCAGCGCTTCTAAGATCAAGTGAACTAGGCAAGGTGCGATATATTGCTGCGTGATTCACTCACTAACTGCAGTGTTTGGGTGCGATGGCATGTCAACAATTTGCACTTGCCCCTATGTTCAATCAGCCGAGCGGCATGAGAAGCGTCAGTTAGCCCGTCAGTTAATTAGAATTGTCTTTTAGCGTCAGTCCGCCTTTGGCATAAATGAAAAGCAGTACAACTTTGTTGCCTGAAAAGTGGAAGCACTGTCCATTAATTTATGGATGCATGAGGAATCTATTACTGTCCTTTGATGCTGTTTACGAGTAAACTGCAGATGTACGCGGTTATTGTGTAATTATGAAGTGCTTTAGCAATAAGCGCTACTTTTTAAAATAAAATGCATTGACTAGACCACCGCGCCCCGCTCGCAGCATATGCATCTATCAACTTCCCTTGGCTATGTAACTGCAGGTTGTAAAAAAGGCTACAGGGCAAAAAAAATATAAAAAATGTACGACCAGGAAAGAAATATGCACACCGGAAACGCTTACTCACGACTAAAAGGTTATGGCACGCGTTAAAAACGTACGAAAAAAAATTGGTGTGCATCGCGCATATCTCGAAGAAGTACAAAAAGACGAACAGCCGAGGCACATGTTTAGTTGAATAATGAAGTCAAGTTTCTTGTGCTGTATCGATAGCGAAGGTTAATCGACTTACACAAGACGCGGTATTCTTTACGATATGTCTCCGAGATTTCTCGCGTGGTCTGGTTAGGGGGGACTGTGCAAGATTACCAAGCCTTCAAAGATGACATTGCGTTTGAATTACTAAAAATGGAAGGTGAAATGAGATGACTTCATTCAATAAATTTTGATGCTCTGTGCGCGTGTTGATACATCAACCAATCGGACCGATCTATATATGTTAACACTAGAGGAATTCGGCAAGCAGCTCTTGCACAACAATTGAAAGGACAATTGACATGGCTCTTATAGTACTTCTCTCTGCCCACGCACTGCGGACTCCTGCGACCTTCTGGGTTCTACGGATGAAATGTTACTATGGTGCGCAAAACACTACCCTAGCTCACTTGGTATCGCTTCCCAACTTCCTTTCAGACTGTGCAAAACGTATGCGTAGATCAACTGCAACATTCCTAGTTTTTTCGGGGATAAAGGTCGTCCGAATTAATCATTTTCTTTTCTTCAGTGCGAATAGCTGTTCACAAACCGAATCAATATGATATAGGCAGGACGCCGCGCCTTCTTGCAGCTGAAAACTATTGGTCATGTAATGTGCCCAAGTTTTTTTTTTTCTTCGCCGAGCGTTATCATTATTCCTTACTGAACAACATTTCAATGCGCCAACGCGAAATCCAATAGTCTTCTCACTCAACGCGAAATATACTGCCAGCACACATGCTCCGCAGACACTTAGGCGTCTTATAAGAAACTTCAAGTTCTTAGAGCAAGGTATCTCGCACGTGAGTTCTAGTTCTATCCCTTTGTCTTTTAACATGCATGTAGAATGTGTTTTCTCTTTGAGTGCGTGACTGGTCTATAAAATTTTTAAAAAATGCTATAGCTGTAACACTTCTCTGCGGTCTGGTGTTAACGACCCAATCAAACCTCGATGGTAATAAGTGCTCTTTATGAGCAGTTCATCGTTGAATAACGATGAATTCAGTGTTCCAGCTCACATTCCTCACGATAGCATGTTTTGACCACGTGTGTCGGTACGCACCAACTCGCATGCCGCTCATCACGTACAACCGTCCGGTGATACTTACACTGACTATGCACATTGGAGTTCTTTTAATAGCTGTATATCATTAATTAACGTCATTTCGTTCCCGATTCTACTGCCTTTTTTATTGTATGTTTCGTTGTTTTCATAGTTATGCACAATTACAGAACATTGCTTTGTTACCATTTTTACTGGCATGTTTTATTGCATGTTTGCGTTGTTTTTGTTACTATCAATAATTACTTAATCGCTTTTTTGTTGCCATTTTGTTGTACTTATCAACATGTCATTTTCTAACAGGAGGTCCCCTTTCAGCCTTGTGCTAAGGGACCTCCTTCTGTATATACTACCCCAATGCGCGTATATTTTTTGCGACAAATAAAGATTTGATTTGATTTGATTTGATTTGACTGCGTAATTCATTTCACATTTCATGCGTAGATATACAAGCAGGTGCGTTCGGACGCTAT
Organism: Rhipicephalus annulatus; assembly: GCA_013436015.1. Lineage (NCBI taxonomy): Eukaryota > Metazoa > Arthropoda > Arachnida > Ixodida > Ixodidae > Rhipicephalus > Rhipicephalus annulatus. The sequence goes on from WOVY01003428.1 coordinate 34,529, forward strand.
TCAACAAGCGGCGGCATTTTTTTTTTTTTCGTTTTGTGCTCGCACGTCGTCAACGAGCAGCAGGCGGAGGAAGGGCCGGTTATCTCGGCGTACCAACTATTCCCATAGTGCTCCGCGCGCGCGCGGTGCGTTGTGGGATTGCTTGAAAAAAGGTCTCCGTGTTCCTCGATAGGCAAAGCATCACTTAAGATGACGTAAAAGCCGGTGGTTTCGCGTTGTGGTTTTAGAGCGAGTGTTTCACGACCCCTTTAAACGATTTCCCACCTTTTATGTGTTTGTTTGTCGGGCGCCATTCCACTTTCTTGTGTTTTTCGCCTAGCGGGGAAGGGGGGGGGGGACCCATGGGTGTTCTTTCCACACGATTATCTTCTGTATTAATTTTTCCCTGGTCCAAAAAGGCCGACTTGAATTGACACACGTGACGGACTGCCACACACCTCTGCGTGGGCGCCATATGCTGTTTCGGCGTTTTACGGCCGTTTCGCAGAAATGCCGGCCTCGGCGTTGACGTGGTTGGTTGTGCGTGACCGACAAAAATTGAGAAAGACGTAAATAAAATAAATAATAAAAAATCGAACCCGGGCTGTTTGCGTGGCAAGCAGCTGGTATACCACACAGCCACGCTTTTCCTTGGGTGTAACCTCCCGGCATTGCTTCTCTCTCTCTCTTATCCTTGGAAACACAGTGGAAAGAACTTCGTATGCTTGAAGATGCAGTGGGAATAACTTTCGTGCTTTGCAAGCATACGCGTCCTGTATACAGGCTTCGCAATACAACGTGTAATACTGCAGTAATATCGCAGCTTATGCATCGCCATCGGGCATCAGAACGTGTGTTTGTTACAACGAGTTCCTGTCAAAGCCGGCCACCCATTACAAAAGACACACAAGTTGCTGCGCGTCTTCCCAGACCACGTGTATATAGTGGCTGCGTATGGCGAGTTTGAAAAAGATTTCACGCGCACAATTGGTCTTGGTTTAAAACATTCTACCCATATTCCACAGAATGCCGCCATATGCAAAAGCTTCGCTGACACGAGCCATTTGCAACTTTATCGATTACGTTGTAGTGATCCACGATTCAAGAATCTGGAGTGACATCACACTATGGTATGCACCAAGCTGTTTGAAGTAGGTATACTATATAAGGACAGGATATCGCTATCGCGTTGAACTCTTACAGGCGAAGCTTAAGGGTCTCCTAATTGCTTTAATGATATTTGCGGACAACGGCATCAAAGATTGACTTAGTTTTGCTTCATGTTGTATACTTGCACGAATGCGGTTATTTTTTTTTTTTGCGGTTCGATGCTGACGAATTCAAACGAACGGCATTCGCTGGAACGAAAATGAGGTCTGCTTTATGACAGGCAGGGGCAAGTATAAATCAATCACTTGAGCGCTTATATTGAACACAGAGGGAGCAAGAGCAGACAAACATCAAATGTCGTGATCAAACAAAAAAAAATATTCTATTGTTTGGAGACGTGAAATATATGCACGCTGGCGTTGGGTGCACCTTAAAGAACCCCAGGTGGTCGAAATTTCCGGAGCCCTTCATTACGGCGGCTCTCATAATCATATCGTGGTTTTGGGACGTCAAACCCCACATATTAATCAATCAATCAATGCACGCTGGCAGTCATGACGAGGCTGTTCCGTGCGCAACCATGGTGGTATTATTACTACTGTTATAGGCAGACTATTGTGACAGGTGTTATCCGCAATAGTTGATGCCACATAACGAATAATTGTCAGCCGACACGTTTGGATAGTGGTGCTTAGGCGAAATGCGTGGCTTCAATCTTTTAGGAGCTTAGCGAATTTCTGTAGTGTCATGTACTCCTTATTTCTATATGTGACCGGTCTTCAGCCGCAGAAGGGACTCGCTCTCTGGATTTCTTGCCGACCGGTTGTGCCCCCGCGATCTCCAACGGCAGCGCAGCTCTGGCCGACTGGCTCGCCCTACACCATCTCCTGCCGCCGAGAAGAGCTCTCGCCGAGTGGTGCCCCGTCCTCGGACTCCTGCGACCGTGTCCATCTTTCCTATCTCCTCTTTATTTCCGTCGTTTTTTGTCGTTCGCTGTCCCTGCGCCTCGTTCCTCTCCCTATCTATTTACATTTTAATTCAATTCTTTTAATCCCTCTTTACCCCCATATTCCTCGTGAGCTACTGTTGAGGTGTCGTACTCTGATGCAGGCAGTTACGGGGCTCGCTTTTTTTCTTTTTTTTCGCTTTAAGAATCGCACATAAGCCGCAAAGAGAACTGTTACCAAAGCTCTGTGCATGCCGCGTCGCTGTGTTCGAAAAACTTCACGGTTGTTTTGGACTGTTTGCGCGTTTTTTTTTTTGGGGGGGGGGGGGATTATTGTTTGGAGATTGTTCAGACTTATTTTAGAACGTGTTAGATCGCGCACGCGGTGCGTCTGGTGCACTTTATCCTGGAGGTATACCGCCATAGCCAGCGACACCGCCGGAAAGTTAATTATTTCGTGCATTCGCATGAAATATGACGCGTTTCGACGACTATTGCGTTATGAACAAGTGTTCTCGCCGCATGTGGCAATCATAACAAAGATAACAATAAAGGGAACAAAGTAAATTACTTAATTACGCAATTGTATGAAGTCATAAAATCGGTGTGTGCGCGAAAACAAAACAACGCTTAACAGACATGCAATCAACTTCATTTTAAGGGCAAAAACATTCGCCCACGGAACGCGAAGGTGGGGGTTCGTCTCTTACGTGCGGCCAGTGTCGCCAATCGGTTCAGCCAAATAAACACGACATACAAATTATACCTGGCATAGCGTAGAACACGTGGTTTGTTGTCTTTAACGGTAGTACTGTAATTATGGCGCGAATTGAAATGAATCGGTGTTGGCGAAAAAGGATTGAAGGCAGAGGAAAAAAAAAATAGGTGGGTGGACAAAACTGTACCAAACACTCGCATATTGATGGGCAAATGTCCGCCTCGGACTTTAGGAGAGAAGGGTACTTTTTTATAACTCGTTGACACAGTATTAGTGAACACTAGCAGACAATAATCCCAAGGATAATTTAGAGATCTTATTAGAAGTAATTGTATGTGAAGAAAGAAAAGTGCACGAAAGGATGACTTGCCGCCGGCAGGATCCGAACCGCGGCCTTCGAATAGCGCGTTCGATGCTCTACCAACTGAGCTACGGCGGCGGTGTTTCCACTGATAACATCCCCTAGACTTTCTATGGCATTATTTTGTGTTGACCAATATTGTTCGCTCACTTACATTAATTTCACAAAGCATCTTTCTCCCCCCCCCCCCTTTTTTTGTTTACTTGCGCGAGAGAAAGGTGTGACATTACCTGGCTAGGTATAAAGACGTGGAGGACGAGGCTAACTGTAACGGAACTTTTTTTGTTCTTTAATTCTTACCCTGTTTGAGCTCTCAACTAGCGTATCGTTTTTTGGTTTTTTTTTTTTCATATGTGAAGTAGCAGAGGGCGAGGCTGGGAGCTCCGATGTTGTGCCGGGGGGGTAATACTGTTCCGTAAGCCGTAGGTTGCCGAACCTTGGTCTCTGGTGTGTATAGTGATACCATACAGTCCCTCATTATTAAAGGACTACGGTAATAAGGTGTTGTTGTGCTTTACCTCCAAAGTTCGTGCGCGGCGGTTCTTTTGGTTTTTGTAGAATCACTGAGAAAGACCGATCTATGCTGTTAGAAATATTTCATCGCAGTACTTCCGGAAAAGAAACATTATATATATATATATATATATATATATATATATATATATATATATATATATATATATATATATATATATTGCTGCGACAGGTTCGCACATTCAAGTAGCCCGCCACAATCATCGTCACCAGCACCAGCAAGACCCGGCTCGGCTGGCATGCGCCACGCGTTCGTACGTTGAACAACGAGGAAGAGAAAGATAGTCGGATCTGTGCCACTCGGCTACTCGAACTTGACGACCATAGTTTTTTAGAATCGTGGGCACAAGTTCGCCCTAATAAAGACGCTTGTTTTTTTTAACCTGTCGGCGTCAGCATCGCTACATTTCTGGTGGAAGTGCTGGGTTATGAATCGAAGCCCCACGAGCTCAAGACAGCGTAGCCCCGACGACCAGCGTATCAACCCCTTGGAAGTGACTCCTGTACACCAGAGGGCAAGTCGCCGTCTTCGAGGTGACTCACCTGAGTTCGGTCTTCTTCCCTTCACACCAAGGGGAATTCAAACGATGGATGCCACCACTATGACTACCCAGGTAACACCGGCACAAGTGTTCATTAGCCAACCGCACCAGCCGCCAGTTTTCCACGGCGACTCGTACGAGGATGTTGAAGATTGGTTGGACCTGTTCGAGAGAGTAGCGAGCTTGAATGGATGGGACGAAAGAGAGAAGCTCCGTCGCGTATACTTCGCCCTGGAAGACTTCGCGAAGACATGGTTCGAGAACCATGAAACCTCGTTGTCTACCTGGGAGGTATTTCGACGACAAGCGGTGGCTACGTTCGCGAACATAGACCGGAAAGAAAAGGCGGAGGCAGCTCTTCAATCGAGGAACCAGCTAACGAACGAGAGTGCTGCTATGTACATTGAGGACATGGTCCGCCTGTTCAAGCGTGCGGATTACAACATGGCTGAGGATAAGAAGGTGCGCCATCTAATGCGCGGAGTGAAGCAAGAGCTGTTCGCCGTTCTCGTCCGCAACCCTCCGAGCACGGTTGCTGAGTTTTACTCGGAAGCGACGGCCATCGAAAAAACACTGGAACAGCGGGCTCGGCAGTACAACCGGAATCTTAACTGCGCATCTGCACAGGTATTTCCCGGAGGCGTGCGAAACGACGTTGAAGCCCTGCGAGAGCTAATTAGATCAGTTATCAGAGAAGAACTGAGCAGACTGCATATGCCCCATACTTCAACTGCACTATCTGTTACGGACGTTGTTCGTGACGAACTGAGGCAGGTGATACGAGAGCCAGAGCGTGAGCTGCAGCCGGTTCGACCTATCCGAACATACTCTGAGGTTGTCAGACAACCCACGGTACACAGCAATGCAGCAGTTGCGATGGCGACGACTCCTCTCCCACCTGCGGCACGCAGCGCACCTCGTCCACGGGAACCGACAGCTACCTATCTGCCCCCAGGAGCACGTAGCACACATCACTATGTGGAGCATAGGCCCAGGAAAAGTGACGTCTGGCGTGATCACGAGCGCAGGCCTCTGTGTTTTCATTGTGGGGAAGCGGGTCATCTGTACAGATTCTGTCCTTACCGACAGGCTGGATTAAGAGGCTTCCCGTCATATGCACCGTGCCCCCGAAACGGCGAACGACCAGCGGAGATTGAGGAGTACTTGTCGACGCGCCAGAACTCGCCAACTCTACGCCAACATTGGTCACGGTCACCATCGCCTATGCGCTACGGTCATCCAGCCCACGTGCACCTTCAAGGCAGCCTGGTCATCGCTCTCCAAGTCCACACCCGGAAAACTGAAGCAAGCGACCTGTGGAGGTGAGGCCGCTGATAACGTCAGTTACGAAGATCCTCCAATTTGGTTTGAGGGTGATGACGGTGTATTTCCGGTAGATGGGTGCAGCAACGAAAACGTTACTTCAGATTTGCGGTTGAGAATGGAAGGATGGGAGCTGAATGCCTTAGTCGACACCGGTGCTGATTATTCAGTGATAAGTCACAAGATGGTGAAAAAGCTAAACAAAGTTGTGACACAGTGGAGCGGATCGCAGATACGCACGGCAGGCGGTCACATTATTACGCCCCTTGGCAGATGCACTGCAAGACTTGAAATACGGGGCTTTATTTACGTGGCCGATTTCATTGTGCTGCCAGAATGTTCAAGAGAACTCATTATAGGAATGGATTTTTTGCGAGCTAATGGCGCCGTAATCAACCTGCGTAGGTCCAGCGTGTCGTTTTCGACTGAACGAGCTATACCTGTGGAGGAATCTGAGGAACGACGCCCAACTGCTCTACGCGTTGTTCATGATGACGTAACTGTGCCGCCACGCTGCAGTATAATGGTGCTCGTAGAAAATGATGCATTGTACAACCGCGAAGGCATAGCGGATACAAATGTAGGACTGTTTTTGAACAAAGGTGTCTGCGTAGCTAGGGGTCTTGTTCACTTGACGAATGGCCGTGCAGATGTCCTACTCACAAATTTCTCCAATGAGCTTCAACACATCGCGCAAGGCACGGCTATCGCCTATTTACACGACTTCTGTATGGCGACTGAACTATGCAGCTTAACGACATCAACCACTCGACCCGTGGCCTGCAACATCGACACATCCGTGACCGTCAATCAGAGCCTTCCGGACAGTCAGAAGAAACAGATTTACGCCTTGGTAAAAGAATTCTCTGATTGCTTTTCAAGTACCTCGAAGGTCCAGCGCACGTCAATCACGAAACACAGAATTATAACGCAAGACGACACGAGGCCTATATGCCAGCATCCATATCGGGTGTCACAGAAAGAACGGGAAATTATCAAGAAGCAAGTGGAGGAGATGCTTTCTGATGATGTCATCCAGCCTTCGAATAGACCATGGGCGTCTCCCGTAGTGCTCGTTAAGAAGAAAGACAACACACTTAGCTTCTGCGTCGACTACAGAAAACTGAACAGTGTAACTAAACGAGATTTCTACCCCTTGCCACGTATCGACGATACACTAGATCGGTTGCGATCCGCAAAGTTTTTCTCCTCCTTAGATCTGAAAAGCGGATATTGGCAAATAGAGGTCGACGAGCGGGACCGTGAAAAAACAGCATTCGTAACACCAGATGGCCTCTACGAATTCAAAGCGCTTCCATTCGGCCTCTGTTCCGCACCAGCGACGTTCCAGCGAATGATGGACACTGTCCTCGCCGGATTGAAATGGCAGTCATGCCTAGTGTATTTGGATGACGTGGTGGTATTCTCTGCAACGTTCGACAAACATCTAGAGCGACTACGCACAGTATTGGAAGCCATCCGGTCAGCGAAATTGACAATCAAACCCGAAAAATGCCACTTTGGCTTCGAAGAGCTGCGATTCCTTGGACATGTCATTAGTTCCGAGGGTCTTCGTCCCGATCCCGAAAAGACAGCCGCTGTTCAGAGGTTTCCTACACCCAGAGACAAAAAGTCAGTGCGTCGATTTTTGGGTTTATGTGCCTATTATAGACGATTTGTGGAAAACTTCTCGAAGATTGCGGAACCTCTTACAAAACTGACAAAAGACGACGTGCCCTTCACGTAGGAAAGCGAACAACAGAAAGCTTTTGACGAATTAAGGAAACGACTACAGGGTTCACCAATACTTGCCCATTTTGATGAGACAGCCGGCACAGAAGTCCATACCGATGCCAGCAATGTCGGCCTCGGCGCCATCCTTGTCCAGTGGCAAAATGGTCAAGAGAAAGTGTTAGCCTATGCCAGCCGCAAACTATCAAAAGCTGAGGCAAACTACTCTGCAACTGAAAAAGAGTGCCTCGCAGTCATCTGGGCTATAAACAAGTTTCGACCCTACCTTTATGGTAGACCGTTTAGAGCTGTCAGTGACCACCATGCTCTATGCTGGCTGGCAAATCTCAAGGACCCGTCAGGTCGACTAGCAAGATGGAGCCTTAGACTGCAGGAGTATGATATTACGGTCGTGTACAAATCGGGAAGAAAACACAGCGATGCCGACTGCCTGTCACGCTCTCCCGTCGATCCAAGTGTACCTGAAGAGGAAGACTTCCCGTTTCTAGGCGTTGTCGACACATCCAAAATCGCTCAACTACAACGAGATGACCCGGATTTGCTGGCACTTATACAACACCTGCAGGGTCTCGACGTTCAAGTCCCTCGCATATTCTCCAGAGGGCTCTCCGCGTTCTGCCTTCGAGGAAGTGTCCTTTACAGGAGGAACTTCGAACCTAATGGTGAAACGTTTTTACTAGTCGTGCCCACAGCCATGCGAGAGGAAATTCTGCACGCATGCCACGACGAGCCAACATCTGGACACATGGGTGTGAGCCGAACATTCGCCAGGATTCGCCTGAAATACTATTGGCCTAAGTTGCTCGCATCAGTGCAGCGCTACGTGAAAACTTGTCATCAATGTCAACGGCGCAAAACTCCACCCGTAAAACCAGCCGGCCTTCTCCAGCCAATAGACCCTCCAGATGCCCCATTCCAACAAGTCGGCATGGACTTCCTAGGACCTTTGCCGACATCGCGTGCAGGCAAGAAATGGATAGTCGTAGCCACAGACTATCTCACCCGTTATGCTGAAACTGACTCTCTATACAGTGCGACAGCTGCCGAAGTCGCCAAGTTCTTTGTGAACAACATAGTGCTCAGACATGGTGCGCCCATCGTCGTTATTACGGATCGGGGCACCGCATTTACCGCAGACCTAATGCAATGCCTGATGCGCATGACAAATACCGATCACAGAAGAACAACGGCGTATCACCCTCAGTCAAATGGCTTAACCGAAAGCCTCAACAGAACTCTGACCAACATGCTATCAATGTATGTCGATGTTGAACATAAACAGTGGGATGAAATGTTACCCTACGTAACATTCGCATATAATACAGCCGTTCAAGAAACAACCAACGTTGCCCCTTTCGAACTAGTATTCGGCCGAAGAGTGACCACCCCGCTGGATGCCATGTTACCACTACAGGACGAAAGCAGCTATCCACCTGACTTAGATGACTTCTTGCAAAGAGCCGAAGAAGCACGGCAAATGGCAAGATACCGAATACGCCACCAACAGCACGTCGATTCTAGTCGCTACAACAAGCGACGCAGTGACACACTTTATCATCCCGGTGACAAAGTGTGGATATGGATACCAGTGCGCCGCCGCAGACTTTCTGAAAAGCTTCTTTGCCGATACTTCGGCCCTTATGAAGTACTCAACCGTATCAGCAACGTCACTTATGAAGTTAGATCCGCTGGACGCGTGAGTTCAAGACGCCGCAATCCCACGGAAGTGGTCCACGTAGTCCGCATGAAGCCCTATCATGACAGATCGTCGAAAAACGAGTGAGAGTGCGCGTGTATCTTTTCACTGTCTTAAGCATCGGGACGATGCGTCTGAGGAGGGGGGCAATGCTGCGACAGGTTCGCACATTCAAGTAGCCCGCCACAATCATCGTCACCAGCACCAGCAAGACCCGGCTCGGCTGGCATGCGCCACGCGTTCGTACGTTGAACAACGAGGAAGAGAAAGATAGTCGGATCTGTGCCACTCGGCTACTCGAACTTGACGACCATAGTTTTTTAGAATCGTGGGCACAAGTTCGCCCTAATAAAGACGCTTGTTTTTTTAACCTGTCGGCGTCAGCATCGCTACAATATATATATATATATATATATATATATATATATATATATATATATATATATATATATATATATGTGTGTGTGTGTGTGTGTGTGTGTGTGTGTGTGTTTGTGTGTGTGTGTGTGTGTGTGTGAAAAGAAAGAAAGGTGGGTGAAAAAATGGCTTGCCGTGGCAGGAACCGAATCTGCGACCTTACGTAGAACGTACGTTCTACGTGACGTGATACAAGTTTGTTGGCTACCGCAATAAAACATTTATTTTATCCATCCCAATAGTCTCGGCTGGTGGTCCAACCTTCTTCGGAGGACGTAAGTTCAATGACTCCTGATTCACTTACGTTTCCAAAGAAGACTGTTTGGACAAAATAAATGTTCTTGTTTTCCATGTTGTGCTACTCTCGGATGCTTTTATAATACCTGTATATATGCACGTACAGTAAGGAAGACTAGCTGCCTGCTGGTGGCGGGAATTCCCATAGCTTCCACTGGTTCTATAGTGATTCATTTATCTGTATTTTTTTTCGTGCACCCGTTAGTCCTGCGCCGCGGTGCGTCACTCGGGGACTCACCTGCGAAGGAGGTCATTGTGCCGTCGGGAAAACCAGAGCGCTCGATCAGGCACGATAATCGTGGCTGCTTGCGTGCAGGGTTCGCGGTGCGCATTCAGGATGTTACCGTGCGCCGCGCTGTGTCAATCGCGGAAGACCGGCGAGCGAGCCGTGAGGGCTCTGACGGCGAAGCTGCGATACGTCAACTGTTCAGCGCAATTTTACTGCGATAGCGTTAAAGAGCTCGTGTCGCAGAAAACCCGCCGCCGGCGTCGGCCCCGTTGGTTGTGAGCGAAAAATCGTCTCTGCGTCGGTGTCCGAAAAATCAAGTTGCCGAGATAGCCGCGGGAGGCCGCTACTTGTCCACGCGTGCGCGCGCGGTTACACTGACAAAAGCCGTGCATTTGAATAAAAAAAAAGTGCTCAAGGTCACGAGGCGCGGTGGTTTCGTTACCCTGCCACCCCTCTCTGCTTATATAGCTTCTAGCACTTTCGTCGGGACGGGAGAAAAGATAATGCAGTTGCAGCATGCGACAAACCGGACGTTGAATTAATGAGGCAATAAGCTCTGCTAGTGAATTCATTCCATGGTTACTTTAAAAAGTGTTTCAGGGCTCCTTTAACGCACTTTGTTCGACAGGTGTCACGACAAAAACGAACCCATTCGGCGATAATAACGCGCGCTGGTCCAATCTACTGTGTGCGTGTTTGTGCTCGTGCAAGTGTATGTAACAAAACATATGAATAAGTATGCACTTAGCGCTTGAAGGGTGCACTAGGGGCCGGATTTCGCTATCGCGTTCAACATTTAAAGGCTACGCTTAAGGGTTCCCCAGTTGTTTCCTTTTTTTTTTCGTGTCCACGCATTAAATGTACGAGCAACGGGGAGACTAAGCCCCTGCACGTGGCGAATCCCTAACGCAGAGCCAATATCCGGGTCGTGACCCGTGGTTGATGTGAAGCTGGCTTCGAGCACTCCATCCTTAATAATAATGATAATAATAATAATAATAATAATAATAATAATAATACTTACGGCGCTAACTGTATGCGCTTCAGAATACGACCCCCTTTGACCATCGTTGGTTTATTCACTCATTTTTAAATTTATTTTTACAGCAAGGCTGTTAGTCGGGCCTTTCATGACCGGGGGCCGTCGTAGATTGTGAACGACTATGTGCCACAGAAAGTGGGTAAATGCGACTGCGGATGTGTGCCGCTCTTTCTATACCACTTCCACCACGGACACCTCACACCACTACGCCCACTACCACAGTGCCGCCACTCCTGCCACTTTATTAAAATCCCACTTCGTCCAACCAGCTAAATTTATTGGCTTTGCGAAGGCTTTTTGTAAGCCACTAATTCTTTGTCTCATCAGTGTCCTCCAAGCGGAGATGGCTGATATTTTTTTCTTTTTTTACCCTTTTAATGAGACTAAACATAGTTCACCTAGTTTGTGCGAGAAAGTCAAATTTGAAGTCTCATATCAATCCACGTCACTTAACCGTTCAGCGGCGAATAATATCTTATCGTGGGTGGTACGTTTCGAAATCATGATATTGTTACGCCACGTATGTGCCGGACGAAGAAGGAAAAAGAAGCAAGGAGGGTGGAAGAAGAAGATCATCATCATCTGCCTGCGCCGATACGGCTCGTCCCTCGAACCGTGTATCAATAAACCCCCAGACGCCTACTGAGGTCGTAACAGAGTGGTGGAAGGTGCTGGGTATAGGAACCAACGACGGGACCGCTACCCCTCGGATTTCGCCGGAGTCGTCGCCTCGCCGGCCTGCCTCCTTCTTTGGCCATCATGCCTGACGAAACAGAAGCTCGGGAACCAGTCCCCAGCAGTTCTTGGCCGTATCACAGAGAGCCACGAACCTTCTCCGGGAGGGCCAACGACGACGTGGACTCATGGCTCAAACATTTCAAGCGAGTAAGCAACTGCAACAAATGGGATGCTGCCTCCCAACTGTCACGCGTTGTTTTCTACCTCACTGATGTTGCCCTCGTTTGGTATGAGAACCATGAAGATATTCTGACAACATGGGAACGCTTTGTTGAAGAAATCAAGAAGTGTTTCGGCAACTCAGCTGCAAAAAAGAAGCTTGCCGAGCAGAGTCTTGCACAGAGGGCCCAGCTATCCGGTGAGACCTGCACCGTGTATACTGAAGAGATTTTGAGGCTGTGTAGGGAAGTCGATTCCAGCATGTCGGAAGAGGACAAGGTGGGGCATTTGCTGAAGGGAATTGCAGAAGATGTTTACAACTTCCTTATTAGCAGGGAAAGCCTGACTTCAGTGTCTGACGTTGTACGGCACTGCCGCACGTTTGAAACCCTGAAGCAGCGCAGAATAGCGCCTAAGTTTGGTCGTCTGGCAAATGTCACCTCAGTAGCCAGCATAGAAGCTGCCTCAACTGTTGACCTTTCGGCAACCATCCGCCAAATTGTTCGGGAAGAGTTACTCAGACATGGCGAAATGACACGTGAACGGGCAGCTGCCACGTCTCCATCCTATTTCCCGCAGGACACCACTGCCCCACAGCTTACAGTTTATGAACATCCATCCGTCAACGCAACGGAGGTTGCAGGGCCTCGGCGTATTCAGCAGTCAAGTCCGGCTTTTTACGAGCGATCACAGTACCCTCAACGTTTCCGTTCCGTACGCTCATACCACCCACCGACAACTGATTTCATTGAATCTCGGGCTTACGCGAACGCTCGCAGACGTGAACACTTCGAAGAACGGCGACGACCTCGTCCTGCGCCTGTGTGCTACAACTGTGGTCTGACTGGTCACATATCGAGGTATTGCGATCGTTCGCGCATACCACGCTATGATCAGTGGACAAGCTTGACCGATAAACCTGCTGTCCCACCTTTCAAGGACACTGGCCCACCGACTCAAGACCCGGCAGCAGCTCCTGGCACGGACACTGGCGCAACAACTCCCCTGCCTCTGATCGAAGTGTGACGCCACCTCCTGCGCCTCGATCCCACCGGTCTCCATCGCCACGGCGCCGCCCATCGTCACCACACCAGGAAAACTGAACAGTGCGGCCGATGGGGGTGAGGTCGCTGGTGACTTGCTGCAAAACGAAATACCCCCGTCTGTGTTGATGTTCAAGAACAAGGTAGAAGTTTTTGTTGATGGTGTGTGTACGATGGCTTTGGTGGACACTGGTGCTACAGTTTCGATTATGAGTGCTGCTTTTAAACACCGTTTAGGACAAAAGGTGATGTTTTTGTGGGAGAAGGCAACAACATTCTGTGGCGTTGGTGGTAACCTCGCTGTGTCCCATTGGTGTCTGTACCGCAGAAGTGTGCTTGGTGATCAAGTGTTTGTCACAGAGTTTACGATTCTTCCAAGGAGCACACACGACATAATCCTGGGGATTGACTTCCTTCGAATGTGTGGCGCCACTGTTGATTGTAGAAATGGAGAGGTGTACATATGTGATGCTGCCCCTGGAGAACTATTAGAGAATTCAGACAGGGAGCACGGTGCGCTCCGGGTCAGTGAAGATAGCATTGTGCCGGCATTCTCTGCAGTATGTGTTCCTGTATACTCTTCACGCATTGACAACAATGACAGTGCGTTCGACGCATTGGTGGAGCCCTTTCATCTCAGTTGCATTAAGAAGAACACATTGGTGCCGCATTGCATAGTGTCACTCGTTCAAGGACGCACGGGACTATGGGCGGTAAACTGTTCAGCTGAGTCGGTGGTTCTACCAGGAGGACTGAAGCTTGCCAAGTTCAAAACATACTCACCGATGGCAGTGGCTGCCCTCAGTGATGCTCCGGGTGGGGCCTCAGCCAATACTTCTACGGCCGATTCAAAACTTTTACCTATGATCGACAAGTCACTTACTACTGACAAACGCCGCATGCTTCTGGACGTTTTGTCAAAATACGTGACGATTTTCGATTTTTCCCATGACCATGCGCCCTCGATTCCCGCGTCTCGGATTCTCCACAGGATAAACACGGGAACAGCACAGCCCATCCGCCAGAAACCCTACCGAGTGTCGCCGTCTGAGCGCAAGATAATTGATGAACAAGTGCGTGATATGCTGCAGAAGGGTGTCATTCGAGAATCATCGAGTCCTTGGGCGGCTCCCGTGATTCTAGTCAAAAAGAAGGATGGTACCTGGAGATTCTGTGTGGACTATCGCCGTCTAAACTCCGTCACAAAGAGAGATGTCTACCCTCTCCCACGCATTGATGACGCTCTAGACTGCCTCCATTCAGCATCCCCTACTTTTCGTCCATAGACTT
>WOVY01003429.1:0-71774 GCA_013436015.1 Rhipicephalus annulatus
TTTGCAAGGACATTATCGTCGTTTTGCTTGCGCAATAGCGTCCTCTACAAGAGAAACTTTTCGTCCATCGGAGCTCCCTATTTGCTCGTTATTCCTGCACCCCGTCGAACTGAAGTGCTCCAAGCATGTCAGAATGAGCCGACGTCGGGTCATTTAGGCTACACTCGCACGTTGGCAAGAGTACAGCAGGGATACTACTGGCCACGACTCACAACAGCCGTCAAACACCACGTTCACACTTGCATCGATTGCCAGCGACGCAGTCACCTCCAAAGAGACCCGCCGGTCAGCTGCAACCAGTTCAGGTTCCACGTACACCGTTTGAACAGATAGGAATGGATATTTTAGGACCCCTTCCTACTTCTACTGCAGGGAATCGCTGGGTTTATAGTCGCAACAGACTACCTAACCAGTATGCCGAAACAAAGCTATCCAAAAGAGCACCGCAGTGGAAGTGGCGAGATTTTTCATAGAAAATATTGTGCTACGCCACGGTGCTCCGACTATCGTGATCACGGACCGGGAACAGCATTTACGGCAGCTATGTTAGACCACGTCCTGATGCTTAGTGGAACGACTCACCGTAAGACCACTGCGTACCACCCGCAAACAAATGGACTAACGGAGCGCCTCAACAAGACGATTGAAGACATGCTGTCGATGTACGTGGATGTCCAACATAAGAATTGGGACGAGATTTTACCCTATATCACGTTTGCATACAATACGGCTAAACAAGAGACGACTCGCATGACTCCATTCAGCTTGGTTCACGGACGGGAGGTACGGACTATGCTGGATGCGATGTTGCCACATGAATGGGACGCTACCGACACAGGCGCTGACGTGTTCACTGAACGCGCGGAAGAAGCTAGACAGCTCGCCCGCTTACGGATCCACCAGCGACAAGACTACGACGCAGGCCGCTACAATGCTCGCCATAGAACTGTCACGTACAAAATCGGTGACAGAGTGTGGATTTGGACAACCCGTACGAAAACGTGGACTGTTCGAAAAGCTGCTAAGGCGATATTTCGGGCCATACCGAGTATCGCGCCAGCTAAGTGACGTCACCTACGAGGTTGTCTCCGACAGTCCCCAATGCCCGAGGCGTCGCCAGCACCAGCCTGAACTTGTTCATGTAGTGCGTATGAAGCCGTATGTTAGTGACTGACTGCACGTTAAAAAAAATATACTGTGCGTCTGAATCAGCATCGGGGCGATGCTCTTATAAGGAGGGGCAAGTGACACGTGTTTATATGAAAAAGAACGATGATAGGAACGTTTTTGTAGATTCCAGCTAGTGGGTCAGGTGGTTGATCGGGACGACAACGAAGCAGGCATCTTGCTCTACAGCTGATCCTGAATACGCTCTTTTCGCTGCCGTAAGCTGCTGTCATCTGTTGTTCGCGTTGCACTGCGACAATATATATATCACAACCTGAGAAATAAATAGCGTCGTACTAATAATTAATCTGTTGAAAGTCTGCGCTGGTTCTCGTATATTCTGTTAGTTATGTAAATTTTTGCGCGAAGCAATTTAATTATGAAATTCTGAGTAGTCTAATACCAAACTTTACTATAATCGTTAAGCCATCTCATGATGAAGTGAGCTAATTAGGACCCTGCTACTTTCGATGACGCAAGAAATGAATGACAGAAAACCTAGCTAGCTAATCCCATGCGAATTAAGCTGCTGCAAATTGTAACCGTGCTAAAGTACCTGATGCTTATTAGGACACTTTAAATTACGTATAGTTGGTGAGGGTAATCCTAATAAGAACTGTAATAATCAAGATTAAGCTCATTGGCCCCATAATTATGAGAACTTGATGATTATCACGACATGAACAATGCTATGACACTTGTGAACAAGCCTACGAGGCTTTAAAACTTGAGCAGACTTTTTTGGCATTGAGCAACACAAAACGGTGGAAGCAGGTAGTTGATCACGGGCTTCACTGACGACACCAGCCACAGGCGTTGTCAAAAAATTTTCCGGGGAGGAACCACCATCATCTGCATTCGGTGCCGAAAGGCAGATCTTTTCTATTGTCATTCTGCGCTATGTATGCAACAGCGAAAAAATTGGGTTGGGGCTAACGAGCCCGGTGTGCCCCTCTTGACTTTACCATAGACTCCAGCATTGGATGGCCTTGGCAAGCTGAGCAGCTTTTTTATATTATACAAATTGTGTCAACCGCTTTAAACGCTCAGTAGTAAAGTGGCGCTATCACAGTTACAAGTTCATACGGGCTTTCTCGACACGAATAAGCTCTAACCGAAGTTTGTGTGTCAATCAGTTTAATTGACATATTTTTAGGGCAAGAATATCCCATCCACTGCGTTTGATCTTGTCAAGGTGAAGTAGTCTCGCGTTATTGTGAGCCAGCGGCCGAACACAGACTTGCTCACACGCAACAATAACTAATAGTTATGGAATCACGTGACTAGGATGCCCCGCATTTTGTTACAGCGAGTCCATCACATATCACTCACGCACTCGTAGCCACCATGAAGCGAGCGCCGTCGGGGTATTTCAGCGCAAAATGTTACTATTTTGCTTGTTTATCGAGACTACATCTATATGAAACTGTCAGCGTAGAAAAATCTTGAGCCGTACATTGTAAATAACACTAACCTGTCCTACATTTATCTGTAACAATTGATAGAAGCGAAACAAGCGACACGAGATTGAAGGGTGCGCGCCCTTATTGTATTTGAAAACGAAAAGTTTCATGCCCTAAGAGGAGTAAATGAACTTGCCGAAAACAGCAAAAACACGACCTACAGAAGATGTGATGTTTTAATTATTTTTTATGTATTTATTAATTACATACTGCAGACCTTTAGGTCAAAGCAGGTGGACAGTTACAAGGCGACATAGTCGAAACAAAGTGGCATAAATATTGTTTGGGGTGAGTGTTTCATACACTCATAGTGAACACAAGGAGCGACATAGCAAATTGTTTCATAATAAGGCATGTACTGGACAAAAGAGAAAAAAAAAACACCACAAATTCATACTTCATATGTCGTGCGAATGAAGTAAAAATAAATACATAATAAATACAAAACAATAACCACAAATATTTTCACCATTCAAGCCAGAAAAGTAATGAATAGATAAGTATACAATAAGTACAGCGCATACAAGATGAAAAAGAAAACGAAAAGAAAAGAAAACGCTGTAATAAAAGGTCGGAAACCGGAATGTTCAGGACAATGCTATTTAGAGCGAAGGAGAAATAGATTCTCTGACGATGCCCGAGTTGTTTCGTTCTAACCTGAGACCGTGCGCGGAAAATATGAGAACTTATAAGCATCTGTTCAGCAGAAATTGGGTGTTAGAGATTTGGCGTGATGATGCCTTGTGGGTATGGTTGATGACGATCTCAGGTACAGCGATGGGTCAATCACCAGTTTTTGGTTCAGAAGAAGAGAAAGAAGGTCAACTCTTATGAGTTTTCGACGTGTGCTAAGAAGGGAAATGCCATTGGCCTTCATTAATTCAGAAGGAGAGTCGACTCATGAGAACTTGTTAAAATGAATCAGACGGCTTTCCTTTGTATTCTTTCCAGGCACTTGATGTTAGTTTAAGTGTATGGGTCCCATACTGCACTCGCTTATTCTAATTTAGGTCTTAGAAAGAATAATAGGCCAGTAATGTAACGTTCCTTGGGGCATTATGAAGCTTATGTTCTACAAAGCAAAGTTTTGTGAATGCAGAGGAAGAAATAATATTTATATGTTTATTCCACGATAAGATCGTTGTTATTGTAACACCTAAGTATTTATAGCTATCGACTTGCCTAATTGGCGAAGAACCAAGCTGGTAAGTAAAAGACAGGGGTGCTTCTTTACCCGTAATAAGGAGCAGTACGGTTTTATTGGCATTTAAAACCATGCCCAGTTTCTCGCACCACTGCAATGCGTTATTTAAATTGCTATTTAACTCAACCTGATCATCAAGATAAAAAATTTCTTTGAGTAATACGCAGTCGTCTGCAAATAATCGAATTTCATCACCAGTGCTTAATACGCTAACAATATCATTATAATAAAAGCAAGAAAAAACCAAGATGTCCGAGTGGCGAAGGCTGCGCGGAACGCTCGGGCGTTCACACGGGCTGTAGCTTTGAAAACTATCGTAAATGACGCACATGCTTTTGTGGCGTCATGTGTCTTCTTGTGGCTGTTTCTCTTAGCGCTGCTTTCGCGCGCTCTGCGCTGTCTTGCTGCAATTATTAACCAGCTGTAGTGCGAGCTCGGGCCAAACTAGTATTCCCGAAAAGCTCAGGGCTATTCTGCATAGTAGCCCAATACACGAATAATCAGAATATTTCAATTTGTATTTGCACAAAGGCTAAAAAAAGAGGTTGCCTGACGTAAAAATATAAACTTGTGACCATTTACTGTGTGATACAGCTAAGTCGTTCGGCTAAATTATACTCCGCATTCAAAGGAAAGTGACGTAGTTGTCAAAGCGCAAATTGGAAAGGAAATATATCTGCGTGTTCTGTGCTACGTAATGCAAGTATAACCGTTGGTCAGCTCATAACAGCACACAAATGTTGCCAGCATCTGTTTTCGTGTTATTTTCAAATATCGCTCAACCTAGAGACAATGAGAGGGAAAAAAAACCGTGCTTACGAAAAAGTGTGCATGCAGCTGTTTGAATTATCACTTCAATGTTTTAGGAACCATACAAAGTCTATTCATTCTTCACCGCGAAATGATATGTTCAGTAAGAAGTGCAAAATATTTTATTATAATTCAGAGAAACTTGTACAAGTTACTGCTTCTCGAAGCGACAACCCAACACTCTATTGACGTAATCTTATGAACACATTCAGCCCAGCCTGTTACTGTCCTACCCTAAGGATCCCTAATTGCAGTTTGCTAAAATTTTAAGACATGAAATTTTATATTTTATGCTAGGATGGGATCTCTTGAAAACCCAGTTATATCATTCTGCGAGTACCGTATGTTACTGTAGTATGTGTCTCAGATGTGTGACGCTGAGGGCGTCATTACTTATCGCGCTGTTACACACGCTTTTGAGTTGCACCAAAAAGGAAGTTTTCTGCACGGCTTCCAGGAAGCCACTCAGAAGCTATTCCCAATACCGCGCCTCAGATTGAATACCTCGGACCGGGAAAATGAGGAGCCATTTTGAAACAATCCATACTAGATATATATTTATCGCTCATGGGACAAAGAGGAAGAAGGAAAAAATTGCGAGCAACCGGAAGAAATAGTTCAGGTAAACTCACGACAACGCTACTTCAACTGGTATCCCAAGTTTATTGAAACTTACGTTCAGTGTTTCAAAGGAAAAAAACTTTGCAGCATATCCACGGAGTGAATGATGGAGAGTGGGGCGAAGCATTGGTCCGTCCATGCGTCCGTCTGTGTGACCGTCCATGCGTCTGTTCGTGCGCCCGTCCCTGCGTTCGTTCATGCATCCGCGCCTGCGTCCGTTCATGCGTCCATCCATGCATCTGTTTGTGTGTCCGTTCGTCCATCTATTCAACACTCAAGTCCCACCATCTCGCATATTTTTATTATATATTCCCCGTATAGAAGCACCGCCATTCAGTGGACATTCTAAGGACTAAACGAGAGGTTGCACATGCACACTTTTTTACGGCTTGCGCTTTGGGTCCACTTCCCACCTTCAACCACCTTGAGTTCACGGTATATACTAGTTCACTGTATTCATGGCACTGCGGCCCAATGCTCGCTAAACCTTTCTAAAACCAAGGAGGTTACGCCCAGCGAGTATAACGTAGCAACCTTTTCCTGTCAGATAGTGCTCAATGTACATGCCAGTGGCTGCTAGTGTGAAATGAGAGACAGGAGGATTCAGCTTTTAATTTCTTACGGCTTGCGCTTCGTATCTGCTTCCCCCCTTTAACCACCTCGAATTCATTCATGGTATATACTGGTTCATTGTATTCATGGCCCTGCGGCTCAACGCTCGCTAAACCTTTCTAAAGCTAAGGAGGTTACACCCAGCAAGTATATAGTAGCATCCCTTTCTTGCCCGATAGTGCTCAATGTACATGCCAATGGCTGCTTATGGGGATTGCAGCGTGCGCGTTGACTAAAAGCCGAATGCTCATGTCTCTCATTCTCCATTAGCCGACATTGGCATGTACATTGAGCACTATTTTTTATCGTTAAACAATGCACAGAATAAACTTCTCACCAGCACCACCTTGGAGGTCAAAATGTTATACTTGGCACCACCTTGCAGGTCAAAGCGTAAGACTGCTTACATACTACGACGGGACGCGGGACGAACGGGTGCCGCTATAAGGAGCTTCGCCCCTAAAAATAGTCACCGGTTGTTACGATGCTTGCGGTGGCGGGGTGGCATCGCCGTTGCGGACGCGTTGAGTTGGCGGAACGAGTGCGCGTGGGGCGAACCAGGACGCAGGAACTCTGAGACGCCGCTGTTTGAAGTGCTTAGGCACGGCAACCCGGCGACGTCCTTGTCCGCGTACGTCGCATGGAGGCTGGCAGCAGGCCCTTTGTCGGTACGGGCGAAGCAAAGGGCAGCAGGAGCCGCGGGTGCCAGGATTTGTGCTGCCGACTTTCGGAGCCGAGTACGGGCGGGGGGGGGGGGCACTGGCACTGCCTGCGGCCGTTTGCTTCGCCCGTCCCGACTAAGGGCTTGCACGCTGCCAGCCTCCGTGCGACGGGCAAGGAGACCGCCGGGCTGCCGTGCATAGACCCCTCAGTCAGCGGGGTCTCAGCCTTCCGGCCTCCTCGTCTGCCCTAAGCATACTCGTGGCACTCACTCAACGCGTCCCCGATGACTACGCCGCCCCAGCCATCGCAAGCATTGCGACAATCGGTGACTGTTTTAGGGGTGAAGCTCCTTATGGCGTGGCTTGTGCGTCCCTCGTAGTACGTAACCACCAGTGGCACATACCCGAAATAGCGGTCCTTACAATGTCTGCTGGATGAGGACACTTGTATATGATGAATACATGATGAAAAGATGTGAGATGGCTGTGCTTGGAGTTTTCTCTAGGCATATGGACGGACGAACGGACTGACACACGCGCGGACGGACAGACAGAGGGGCGCTCCGACGGATGGACAGACAGAGGGATGGCCGCAAAAACAGGTGGACGGACAGACAGACGATTGAACAAACGGACGGATGCACCAAGGATCACACAGATAGGTGGACGCAAGAACGAATGGACAGACAGACTGACGAACGCTGCGCCCCACCAATCATCAATCACTCCGTGGATATGCTGTGATTTTTTTTCCTTAGGAAGGTTAAACAGAAGCGTCATTAACCTTCTGAAGCCTGTTGCAGTAGCGTTGTTGCGAGCTTACGTGAACTATTTCTTCCACTTTCTGGTATTTTCTCTTTTTTCTCTTATTTCCGTGAGTGATTAAGTTATATTTTTATGGGTTATTTTTCCAGCGCATGATAAAGCTACTTTTTATGGGTTGCTTGAAAATGGCTCTTCCGTTTGCTGGATCGAGGTCTCGTCTCCAGTAAAAAAATATGCACAACAAAAAACCTGCATTACAGGCCGTGCAGCCCATGCCAACACCTCTAGAGGTTACCTAATTAAAAAAAGCACGACCACATGAGAGAGTTTTGTTGTAACAACACCATCCTTTAAGAGAGCCATGCGGGAGAGAAGGCTGATTTCAAACGAGATCTGCTACATGTGCATACGCTCAAACTGAGGCGCAGGCTGATATAAAGTAGGAAAAAGAATAGCTAGACACTTGCCATGCTTTGTGTGAACTTGGGAAGATACCTCTGTTCAACGTGCCTGAAGTAACAAAGGACTGCTCTTGGCTGCAGAACAAAAACGTTTTTTCACTAGTTTTTTTCAAACGTACAGCATATTGTAGTAAACTGTTTAACAATTTATCTAATGGTATATTTTAGTGGTTTGGCAACGTTCAACTGCATAGACTCAATATTCCGAAAAATAGCTTTTTGCAGTAATACCATATCATTAGTATTGTGCAGTAGGCACTGGTGGTGTGCAACAAATAAAGAGACGCACATATATACTCACACACATAGATTGCATAGCCTTTAAAGTTTCATTCCGACTCGTGCCCCGCAAAAAAAGTCAACAACACTTTGGTGGCGCGTAGTGCACGAGTTTCGTTGAAGATGTAAAGCCGCCTTCAAAGGCTGTCTCGTCGATGCGCATCGCCTGCGTTCACACAGAACGTGTCCGAGGCCTTTTGGAACGTTACAGTGAACGCACAAATAAATAGCTGAAATAAGTATGCACGCCAATTCTAGCATGGCTTTGATACGATCGATTCATATCTCACAACATATGACTAATATCACAGCCAATAGGCTTGTCACGGCTCTATGGTACAGTTATGTTCTATACTCGGCAAACTATTTTTTGTTTGTTTGATTGTATTTTTATATTCCGATGAAGATAGGGGTCAAGAGTGCTTACGTACCAGTAGACGACGTAGCCTTTGTCGCAAAGTTAGTGAAGCATTTTATCTCAAAATGTTTTTGTCTTTTAAACTTGCAGGCAGCAAGGACGTGAAGAAGATATGTGAAAAATGGACAGATACCTTTCAGAGGAAGTACAACTTAGGACTTCAACCGAGCCGCAACACATCTTTACGCACTTTAGCAAATATATTTCGATGGTGACGATGAAGTCACGGAATAAAGTTAAAATACTATTGAAACATTTGAAGGACGTTAGCATAAAATAACATAGTTTGAACTTTTCAGTAGTTTGACACTATTTAAAGCCTTGGTCTGCGGTAACGTATGCGGACTCTCTATGAACAAGAGCGCAATTAACGATATGAAATGTATTAAGTCGCAAGAGACAGAAATAAGGTGCTCTGCAGAATACCATTCGTGGGGGGTAATTTGGGTCCTGGTGCGATGCCTGACCGATCATACAAGGTGAGGACGTGCGAAAATTTGGCTTTGCATCGCTTGACTGGCGAAACTTTTATTGCATAGGAAAGAGTTTTATAACAAACACAGATAAGGTAAGCAATCTTGTTTCAAGACAATGATAACCACGACTTAAAGCCATATTTTACTGTTTTGAGGGTTGGGCACCCCTCCTTTATACATTGAAAAAAAGTTGTCCCTGTTCATCCTGAAACCACACAGGTATCCGAACTTGGAGAACCTATGGCACCTATCCTTATCTTCATGCATCGGTAAGGTTATGGAACATGCCGTGCACAATAGAACATTTAGATACATTGAGCGTAAGAGTCTTTTCCCGTACAATGTGATTAGATTCCGACCAGCTCTTTCCACCCAGGTTGTTGTGCTTTTCCTCAAAACACAAACTTTAGACTCGCAGAGCAAAGATGTCAAGGGAATCCTCTCCCTATATTTAACCGAAGCCTTCGGCATCATCACTAATGAATGCATTTTTAAAGTTGAACTCGGCAAACATTTTTTTTATCTTGTACGCTCGTTGCTGGAAAGTAGAACGGCAGTCGTACGCATGGGGCATTTGGCATCAGAAGTAAACACGCTTGGAAACAGAGTTACCCCGCAAGGGGCGGTTATTTCCCCCATTTTGTTTATTATTGTTATGAGCAAACTATCAAGGAAGCTTGCAGCAGTACCACACATTAGCCATGCATCATACGCGGACGATATAACAATTTGGTGTCCAGGAGGTTCAGAGGCTACTGTGGATCAAGCTCTTCAAGAAGCTCTTAATGCAATTGAGTCCTTCCTGTTGGACATAGGATTTGCGTTCTCTCCGGAGAAACCAGGGATCTTGCTGTATAGACAAGCATGATGGAGGGCTAGGGGATTAACACCCTTCAATGAAGCACCCATGAGTATTTACAATGGAGATGGACGCACCATTCCACAAGTGACTCCACTAATATATTTGGTCTTGTGATAGACGACACAGGATGTAATTCTAGGGCCATAGCTTTTCTAACCACAAAAATAGAAAAACTAATTAGGCTAATCTTGAGAGTTTCCGGTAGAAAAAAACGTATTAGGGAAGACATGCTGCTTTGGGTGCATCATGCTTTCCTTATGAGCCACCAAAACTACATAGTTTTGGCTCTCACTTGAAGACAATCAGAAAACAATAAGATATATACACTTTTGCGCAAAACAATCAAGGAAGTTCTCGGTATCACGATAACAACCACTACAGAGACGCTTTTGAAGTTAGGGGTCTATAATACCACGTGTAAGCTAGCAGAAGCACGGAGAATTGCACAAACTACCAGAATATATGATACCAAAGCAGGAAGGGACCTGATAAGTGCCGCAGGCCTGCAAACTGGCATTAACAAAGGTGAGGCAATTCAGCTCGAAAATCATGTCAGGGAATCAATCATTGTTGATCCATTCCCAAAAAACATTAATCCACAATTTAACAAAGGTCGAAGGCTCGCGAGGGCAAGAGCATTTCTGAAACGTCTGTTGGGAACCGAAGCGTTCGCAGATGCAGCCCGTCACGAAAATGGTGGCAGATGTTCAGTCGCTGTTGTAGACCGCAAAGTAGACCTTATTCACCTCACTTTACATTTCAATGGCAGAAGTAGCTTAAGAGGTAGTGGTGGCTATGGCGCTACTAGATCCAAAACGCACCACCATTTACACTGACTCCCAAGCTGCTGTACGGACCTTTCAGTCAGGTTTAGTCTGAAAAGAGGCAGCTAGGGTCTTTAAAGGCAGGGCCCTGTGAGATGAACCTCCATACACCACATGGTTTACGGCTCACTTAGGTTTAAACGTAATACCGGGCCACCCGAACGTCAATGAAATTGCTCATGATCGTGCGCGAGCATTCATAGGCCGCGGTGATCAAGGAGAGTCTAGTGGTTCGGAACAGCTTGAGTTCGGCGATTCGCTCGTCAAGTTTCACGAGATTACCACTTTTTACGATTATCACTTTTCACGATTATCACTTTTCACGATTATCACTTTTCACGAGACTACCTCGCAATACAGGGACATTAGACAAGTGCTTCCATCCCCCCACCATAAACTTTATAGAGCTCAACCTATCACGCTGAGAATGCTCCAAACAGAGTCTTACCCTTCAAAGAGCTTCTAGTATGGTACATGCGGAGATGGACCCAACATGACGAGACTGCGGAGAAGTAAGCTCATTAAATTACATGCTCTAGCGATGTCCTGGAAGCGTGGTGGACTGCTGCCATCAATGACCCCAGCTACGACGTCCAGCTCTTGGCTGCACGGAAGGCCCGTGAGATAGTGGAGAGGCTCGGCCGCCCCATCCCGACATGGGTCTAGTCAGAAGTTGGATGTATACGCATCTCATCCTCTTCCTTCCTGAACAAATAAATGTATTTTTTTATCTCTCTCTCTCTCTACCTGTTCTAGTGTACTCATTGCGTGGGCTCCCCTGCAAAAACTTCTAACACATTTATGTCGGCTAGTTCGGAACAATATGTTTTTTTGCATAGTGAATTAGGTTGCGCAGTACGGCGAGAAATAACGACACTTCCCGTCATCGCCCATATTCGGCTGTCATTTTGTCCCCACGCAAGAATTCACGTGCTTCAGAACTACAAAAGGTTAGACATATCTCACACGCTATGGCAATCGATGTTATGCCAATCATGCGGAGGGAAGGTGACTGCCTTGTACTTTCTCGTACTTTTTACTGAGCTAAACAATGTTAAAGGGTGCTAAAGATATGCACAAACGTTGTAGTAACAGATACATGTTCACAGTCTCATATGCTTTACATAACTAGTCGTTTATAGTTGCGTAACGGTGCCAAGAGCAGCATGGGTATTAGCAACACCAGAGGCGGTAAGCCGATAAGTAGCGCTTTTTATCGTGAGGACGGTAGCCCTGGCCACTGCTACACAACATAACTTCTGTTGATAAAGCTTTAGTATACAAGTTAGGTTAACCACACGTGACACCTGAACTTTATTAGTGCATATTTAATGCTTAATGAAGTCAAATGGCCAGCACTGCAAGCATCATTGCAGTATCAACAAGATAGCCTTGCTTGATTTTTTTTCAAAAGCAGTTTGGAGATCTGGTGGGGCTTTGCGGTAAGATACTTGACTGTCACACAGAACCTACTGGTGGCGTTCAATTTCTGCTGAGATCCTGGCACTTATTTGCGTACGTGGGGTTTTTTGTTATTTCTCTCGCATTGAAATGACCATTGTGTGTTCTCGCCGTTCCTGGATAGCTATAAACTGTCTTATACCCGTGACACACGGGCGTCCTAAAGTTCTTTAAACAAGAGGACATTTTCCCGGGCAGGCGTTTGGGTGCGATGACACACGACAAGAAAGTAACTTCATTTTAGCAGAGATCCTTTTCGGTAAAGCAGATGCCGTATCTACTTTTCGAACCGGAAAGGCGTACTCTCGATACCCGCATGATGTCACTAGCACTGCGTTATCAGCACCATAAAGTTTCCTAATATAAACTAGAGGGAACTCTGGCGCTAGTGTCTACGGGAGCTCCAACGAACGGCGCTTTAGCGAGCATGGGAATGATGGGTAGTACACACATTTGTCTAATATTAGTACTTCTGGCATGATTCTGGCTCCGTGTGTGTTCGTGTGGCTTGGAGCTTTTTCTCACGAAACAAAAAAACAGCAAATGTTCAGTGGTTGTGCTTCACCGCCTTATTTTTTTAAAGCTTACCTTTTCAAATCAGGTCACCAAGTTCAAAAGGTTTCGTTCTTTTCTTTAAAACGAAACCGAAACACAGCAATAAACGAAGCCGCCAGTACGATTCGCCACCCGCAAGTATGAAGACTAGGCAAATGTGTGTACTACCCATCATTCCCATGATCGCTGAAGGATCGCAGCGTCAGAGTCCCTTCTAGTTAATTTTTGAAAACTCTATGGGCAGCGCCAGTTGCTCTGTATGGTGCCGTGTGTCATCGGCGCATCTCGTTTTTGTAATGGTCCCTTTTGGTGACAAAAGCGGTTTTACTTCAAAGGACTTTACTATTTTCCCGTGTGTCACAGTATTATGTCTTCACCGTTCCAGGATCGCTATAAACTAAATCACCTATTGAACATACCGGCATAACTGCGGCACATACGCTCCCGTGGTACACATGTATCATCTAAACATGTCTGGTGGAAAGGGTTTGATGACGTACGCGATCGGATAAAATTATTCATGTTGTGACGAGTGAGTTATACCATGCTTCCCTTCCTGATCATTTTTGGTTCAACTAAGTTAAGGAGGTGACCACGAGAGCACCAAAACGTAAGAGGCTAGATAGATAATTAGAACAAGTAGATACTTAGACAAGCTAAGAGTGTCGGCAGTACGCAAAAGAATCCTTCACACATAAAATTCTATAATTTGAAAAGGTAGGAATAAAATGTCCCAAAATATGCATGTCATGCTTTCTTACCACATTTGATAAGATTAGCTTAAGACAAGCAGGCCATCTCTGGAGGCAATATATAGTTGGTTTCGTCATATTCTTCTGTAAATGCATCAACGTAGTTCTCTACATTTCATGCACTCTTTCTCTTGGTATTTAAATGCCGCGTGGCTTGTGCTTTGGTGACCTTTAACACGTGTCTAACATTATGAATGCGAGGAAAAACTTCACGTAATATAGCCACAGCTTTGCCACAAAGGCGAAGCAGCGAACGCAGTATCAATAAACTGGAAGGTCACGCGAAGAATGCTTTAAGATATCAAAACGTTACCGCCTTTCTCACGCACAACGACGACCCATGAAAAGTACTCGCAGGTACAGATGAACGCTGATAAGCGTCCTGCGTCGTTACCTCACTGTGTCTGAAAAGCGCGCCTTTTTGGCCAACGGAGTCTGTGCAACGATTGCAGTGACCTTTTCGCGCCCGGAAACAACAACAAAATTGTTCCGGTGAGCGACCAAGGCCAACCAAGGCATAAGATTGTCGCGACCGTGAGATGAGCAAGCGCACGCGTGAGCATCCAGCCTGCGCCTTCCCCGTGGGGCAAAGTACGCGTGGGACATGAGAGCACGCGTCCCCGCGTGGTGAGATTGTGTCAACGCGGTGCTCATGGCGCCATCTTGCTGGTAAGGCTGAAAACACAATAGTTCCCTTTGAGATGCCCATCTCTAGCGATAGGTGGTAGATATAAATAGCTTGTCGTTTAGACGTTGAAAGAGCTTCTTCTTCGTGGCTCAGTGGCGAACACCTCACACTCATTATTCAGAGGTCTGACGTTGGAAAGAACGTACCCGAGTCTATTTCTGCATTATTTTTCTTCATTGCAGTTTTATATATAAAATATATGTGCATACACGGTGAGTGACGACTATACCGGCGGCAAAATCCAGCCGAGAGTGCCGATGAAATAGGTACCGCAATACAATATTGACACCGGATACAATTGTTAGCATTCCGGTCGCAGAAGCCTTTAAAAATCCCCTGCCAACCATCACTGAACCGTAATAATTTTTTCGTGTGACTTGCCATGCTAATTTTGCGTAGTAATTGTTTCTAGTGTCATCTTCAGTATGGCGTGTATGTATATTTTGTGTACTTGGCAATGTTTTTCACCCTATAAGTGGTATCTTTGTCACTGTAAAATGTTTTTATCTATAGTCCATAAACAAACGAACCTGTTACTTCACCACTCTTCTCTTTATTGTTTTGTTTCTTTCTGCGCTTTAGCTATGTCCTGAAATTTCTGTTTTTTGTTTTGTTGCACATCCAACTTTGCCTTTATCCAT
The DNA here is from genome assembly GCA_013436015.1 of Rhipicephalus annulatus. Taxonomy (NCBI): domain Eukaryota; kingdom Metazoa; phylum Arthropoda; class Arachnida; order Ixodida; family Ixodidae; genus Rhipicephalus; species Rhipicephalus annulatus. The sequence continues at coordinate 14,722 of WOVY01003429.1, forward strand.
GTCTTGTATGCCCACCCCTCATGTAATTTCTCTTCTGTTAGGGACCCTTGAGAAATAAAAAAAAATCTCTGTTGCACACTCAATCAAAAAAACAACAACAAAAAACAAGCAGTTCAATATGTTGCAAAATGACCAGAAGACAACCATCTTAAAAAGAGCAGCACGATTTAATAAAGACACCACGTGAGAGTACATTTAAAATGTGAGTACATAAGGTGCATTTCTTTCCAATCGAGCAGAAAAGCTATGCACCTATTGTTTTTTTTTCATGGAACTTCCTTCGTTAGTATTAGGGTCGGTTAACACCGGTTACAATAAATACTAAGGTGACTATGACTCTGATGAAATCACTACTGCTGCGGAGCAACTTGACACGCGTACGACAAGGAGATGTTGTTGACTAATCTGAAGATGAACTATGTGGCTAATGGTATCCGCAGTCGTGGCCTATTGGATAGGACGCCCGGCTCGACTGCGGGAGGTGCGTGGTTCAAACCCCACCGCCGGACACCCACCGGTCTATAAGAAGGGTACAAGCAGCCCCCCGGCCAGGCGTGCGGCTTTCCTGGGTGCGGTGCTTGGGAAAGATTTGCACAGATACCGTATAATGGTATCCGTTTGTAACTTTATTCCTCTGCGTCTTATGTTGCGGTGATAGCTGAGATTTTCGCAAGAGTGTAAGATATTATTCGGGTACCGTAAGTATGAACTTGAAAAGCTTTGGAGATATAACGTGTGGAGAGCCGCATAAACTTATTGCCCTTTTCTTTCTTCCAAGTAGGTTGGGAAGAATAAGCCTTTTTGGAAGGTCTCTGACGCAACGTTGTGTAATCATTTTGCCAGGTGTTCCAATTTACACTCGGTTGAAATCTATCATACATTGTAAGCTCCACCTGCAGCATCACAGCGCCCTCTTTTTCACCCTCCAAACGCAGTCGTGCAAGCAGGTTTTTGCTAGAACGTAAAGAACTTTTTTCTGCTGATGTAGATAATGCCCATATAGAAAGTTCGTTGTTACTACCCAAAGTATTAAGTTTATTGCAGGAGTAACACCTGAATTTTTCACAAAATTTGCCAGCATATTGAAGGTTCCAGCCTACAGCGAACAAAACACAGATGTGTCTATGTAGTAAAGTCTAACTATATGGAGTACTTCAGAGGTGCTCGAGGTAACAAAAACAGGAAGGGGTGGTTGGATGAAGTAGGCATGCAAATTCATCTTGGGAGAAGCAGCGTGGCTGTGCATGAAGCAGACCTTTTTCATAAGTTGTAACCAAGTATAATATTTATTGGCATTCCTTCACACCACTATGTTGGCGTTTAAGAAACATGAGATACCAATGGCGTTGATCAATGTTTAAGAAGCATAAGATACCGGTTTGCGTTTCGCCAAAGATTAGCAACATGCATATTCATACGAGGCATGGTGTCACTGCCTCGAATATTATGCATTCCGATGGAGGCGGAAATGTTGTTGGCCCGTGTGCTCAGATTTGGGTGCACGTTAAAGAACCTCGGGTGGTCGAAATTTCCGGAGTCCTCCGCTATGGCGTCTCTTATAATCATATGGTGGTTTCGGCGCGTTAAATCCCACATATCAATCATATGGAACATTACGCAAGGCGACACCTAATCCTAAATTTCGGCCGGTAGCCGTCCACATCCCAGACATAAAAGTACAAATAATTCATTCAGGACTCTCAAAAAGTTTCGCCATCGATCCATCCATTCGTTCTTTTGACTCTGCTATCACAATATATTTTAAAGAGAAACAAATTTATGACCAAACTGACTTAAGGCTCTACATTAGTGTGGCTCACATGTGCAGATCCTCAGAATGCAAGATAGCCTGATGCTTCTGCGTGTCAAATAGTCGTAAAAGACAAACACCAACAAAGTAATGCGTTCCTTGCTAGAAGAGGAATGGCAGCAACTTTCATGCTCTTCGGGCGAATGAATTGTAAAATGTTAAAGTAACTAATGGGTTGTCAGGGGTTAAGGCTGATTACATAAAAAAATTAAGTTTGCACTAGCTACGAATGCTCCAAAGAAGGGTGATATAAAATATAAATATTCTTGTTGCTTTAAATAAAAAGACGGATGTTAGGAACTTCAAAAACAGTGTCGTGGTGCTTGAGGATCAATGGAATATATATCTAATACTGCTACCTCAAAGAACACTGTTCGAATTGGTATTGAAGGGGTGGATTCGCCGTGTGTGTCAACATGGGTCCCGCATTCCGAGAGGCCTGCTACTCGCGAAGTATTATATTACCAGGTCCCTCATTTGTTGTCGTTTGCACATGGCTCACGTCGACAATAATCAGTGAGTTGTCATACTGGGAGTTTCACAGTGAAGGTAGAATATTTATGCATATTGGCCTAACTCTACTCCGCTGAGTGCTTTCAAAGTGCATATTGCGCCGGGCGATGTTCTGTTTGGCTTTTCATGTCTGTGTCTTCAGACTTTGGGGTGATTGTGTCGAGACTGCCATCAGCTTTCCAGAGAAATTTGCTTCTGTAGTTGTGACTTCTCCTTGAGGGCGTTGCGCCGTCCGCGATGCATGTCGTCCGCCGTGCATTTCGCGAATGCGTGTGCGACGAACTTGCTGGCGTGTGCGACGTTGGCGGCTTTAATTAACGGAATTAACAGCGCATTGCAGAAGTCGGGACGCGCTCTCTTGCTGTGTGCACAGCTGTGCAATTAAGAGATCGTGTCTCGGTCAGTATTAGGGACGACGCGTATGGATGCTTAATGAGCCGCGTTTCAATATACGTCAGACTTATGTCGCCGAAGCACAGAATATCTCCGTAGTTGTGCTTACCCAGTCGACTGCCCACAACGACGCGTTTTCTGGGGAAACTGAATAGAGTCCGAACAATATGGCTTGTGCTAACACACTTAGGATAAGCGTAAGTGTGTTAGCACAAGCCATATTCCCGTCGTCGCGCGTGGTCGACGCGGCCCGATCAGCTGTGCAGAGAGCCTACTTCTGAGATATGATCGTCGGACACGATCAAAAAATGGAAGCGCACCGCCTGGTGCGACTTTATTGAGTTTCACCAGGAAACGCGTCGTTGTGCGCAGTCGACTAGGTACGCGCAGCTACGGGGACACCCCGTCTTTGGCAACACGAGTCCGACGTATATTGAAACGGTGCTCACAAGTTCACTTCCCCTTAAGCAATCATACGCGTCGTCCCTAATACAGACACGATCTTTTATTTGCACAGCTGCGCATACAGCAGAAGAACGCGTCCCGACTTCTGCAACGCGTGTTTTGCGTTCATATCATTAATTAAAAATTGGCAGATTCCACGTGTGGTGGCGATCGATGATAGGCAAAACACGAATGAGAAATATTAATATGTCACTTTAAAATCAGCGCGACGTTACGAGGGGCGGGGGGTAAATGGTGCCATACACGACTTCCGTGTCATGATTATCATGTTTAGAGGTCTCGTTTAGCTTAGTCATCTATTAACGTCACGTGATATTAAATTTAGTAAATGCGGAGGTAGCGAAACCGCCGCGCGCCCAGTATGAGCGTGGCATATTTTCATGTTTTACACCACACGTGTCTCACATTATTATGTTTGCACCAGTCATATAATCGGACATCCATTGACGTCCGTCACGTTACACCAAGTTTGGCATATGTGTAGCTAGAAAAACGGCCGCGTTCGCATCATGAAGGGCCCTATGTACTCCAATGTCACGTTGACGTGCACGCGCACAGCGACGCTACGTTAGCAAAACTCGAGCACTCTATATATATATTCTAACGCCAGGCACGACCAGCGTCCGTCGGCGCGGCTGGACGGCAACCGGTGCGAAATACAGCATGTGGCACTTCGCGCTGGTCGCCGTAACGTTAAAAAGTAACATTAAGTGACGTTCATGCATTCGTTAAGCAATGAACGGCATATTTATTACGACTGGGCAGCAGTCAACGCATCTTATTCGTCGACAATCACCTCACAGCGCTCACAAACGCGCTGTTGCGTGCATTGGCATGCGCGCCACCAGCCGCCTAATCACACTAGCACGGTGACAGTGCCCCCCGTATAGCCCGACCTCGATGCGAATATTCTGACACCAGGCGCGACCAGCGGCCGTCGGCGCAGCCCGGCGGAAGCCTGGGCGAAATGCGGCATGCTGAATTTCGCGCCGATGCGTTACCCAGACAACACCGCGTCTTCCTCTTTTCATGACGGAGGGACGCCGGACGCGCTGAAACGCGCATCCGTTCAAAGCATCGCAGCGTGGCGCGCGCCTCCGAGTATATGACGTACGAAAAGCACGGCCGTAGCATAAGCGGCAGCCATAACACCAGCCATCCGTGCAGCAGAGTGCAAAAGGCAGTATGCGCATGTTCCCAAAGATTCCCAAGAGGCTTGCTAACTGTTTCTCAAAGGCGTCCTTCCCAAGAGTGTCCTACGTATGCTAGGATCCAACCTCCAGGAAGACCGCGGCAATCACATGGTGCCCCGACCGCGAACTTGTAGGAGGAAATGAACGGGCAGACCGCATGGCTTGAGCATTAACTTTCCTAGCCGCAGACATGCCGACCCGGGGGATTACTTGAAACCTACGCTCTCGCGAGATATCCTCGAGAGCCAACGACTGGCCCGGCAGACGATGACGCCACCCCACCGTCAACTCACCCGCTGGCTATCCGGAGATTGGAGACGATTACAGACATACTCACATACACACTCACACTCTTATCAAAACCCGGCCATCTCAATTTGCTGGCCACTGCCCTTTGTGCGGTGACACACCGACACTGCAGCACATCACTTGGACTTGTCAAAAAAGACCAGCAGAGAGCAACTCACGCCTCATCAGAGGAAAACGAATTTAAAAGGTCGTGGGACGTGCGGCTCACCCGGCAGGACCTGGGAAGCCAGTGGGCAACCATGGACCAGGCCAAGTGAGCCGCTCGGGCCAGTGGGCCCTGGAATAAGGGCTCCACCCACGGAAACCTTATTATGCAGTTTCAATAAATGTTTATTCCTCCTCCTAAATGGCAGGACCGGCATTTGGCGTGGCAACGCCCGCGTGACACGACGAAATGAACGCCGGCGAGCACACGCACCGCGCCACGTTGAAATCTATTGACGCCTTGACTGTGGCATGTAGTTATGCTCTCACATGACACGCATTTCATGGTTATCATGTTTGCACCTGCCACATATGTTCGTCATATATTGGCGTCACGTAATACAAAGTTGGCATATGTGAACCTAGCGAAACGGCCGTGAGCGCATCATCAGTGTGGCATGTAGTCGTGTTGTTACATGACATGCACGTCATGATTATCATGTTTGACTGTGTTATTTACCTATGTCGTTCATTCGCGTAGTGTAATACCTGGTTTGGTACATGTGAGGCTAGCGAAACGGCCGCGAGAGCGTAATGAGTGTAGCATAAAGTCATGTTTTACATGGCACACATCTCATGTTTATCATGTTTGCAGTGGTATCATACCTTCCTCATTCATTCACGTCCCGTAATACCAAATTTAGTATAAGTGAAGCTAGTGAAACGGCCGCCAGAGCATCACTAGCGTGACTGTAGTCATGTTGTTACATGACACGCATCTCATGATTATCTTGTTTGCACCAATCACATACCTTCGTCATTCATTCTCGTGCTGTAATACCAAATTTGGTACATAAGACGCTAGGAAAACGGCCACAAGCGCATCATGAGCGTGGCATGTGGTCATGTTGTTACATGACACGCATGTCATGATTTTTATGTTATGGTCTGTCACTTGTGTTCGTCATGCAATCATGTCATATCCGTACTTGTTTTGCAACGTGCCATGTGAAACGAAACCACCGCATGAGCTGCAGGGCCATAAATGTAAATTATGACATTTATGACACACTTGTCGTGATTTTCACGTAGGGCTTGTAAAATATGTTCTTCATACAGTCATGTTATGCCATACCAAGTTTGGTATTGATACCATTATCGAAACGGCCTGGAGAGCTAAAGTCGTAGGTGGCTAGATAGCTAGATAGATAGATAGATAGATAGATAGATAGATAGATAGATAGATAGATAGAAAAATAGATAGCTAAGATAGATAGATAGATACGCTCAAAGTCGCCCAAGTTCACTAAAAAATGCTTCGCATTTAAGACAGCCAACGTCGCTCACGCACTCGCGAAACGCACCGCAGACGACGCAAAGCCCTCACGGGAGAAGCACAAATACAGGGACAAATTTCTACGCCAAGTTTGGCGGCAGTCTGGCAACACTGACACGCAAATTTGGCAACAGTCTATGCAACGTCAAAGAGAACCTTACTTCGCGACCCACGCTTCCCTTCATTTTTTTAATCTTGCCGTCCTATTGCATGTTTAGCCCAGCGCAATCCGCACCAGAATGTCTCGGAGTATTCTAGATTGTTTTAGGCTCATCTGTCGGCCTTGAGCGCGCAAACATCATTAGCTGAGTTTATTATCAAACTAACATGGTCACCAGTGATAAAGCTAGAAATGTCGACCCTGCTGTTTTAGATGTATACGCTCCGCGCCACGGATCAGTTGATCAACAGTCGACGCTCCTTTCGCTGATATCGATGTACAGAGGTTCATCCTGGACATGCCGCCTGCTATCCTTGTCCACGTCACAACCACGTGACAACAGAAGCAAGAAATGCTGCTTTTTTTGGAGCCGCGAAAGCGTTGTGAAAATTCTTTTGAAAAAATGGCAGCATATCCACGGAGAGAATGATGGAGAGTGGGGGTGAAGCATCCGTTCGTTCATTCGTTCTTGCATCCGCCCATCCATGCGTCCATCTCTGTGACCGCCGTGCATCCATTCGCCCACCCGTGCCTGCACCTGTTCGTGCGTCCGCACGTCATTCTATGCGCTCGTCCTTGCGTTCGTCCATGCATCCGCCCCTGCGTCCGTCCATCCGTCCATTTGTCCGTACAGGCATCCGTTCTCCCCTCCATGCACCTGTCTGTGTGTCCATTGGTCCATCTATTGAACACTCCAAGTACCACAATCTCGCATCTTTTCATATTATATTCGATGGATAGATTGATAAGGCTGTACCTTTAGATCGGGCGGTGGCTAACGCCACCAAGCCGTAATTTTCCTCGTATAGAAGCAGCGCCATTCAGCGGACATTCCAAGGACTAAACGAGAGGTAGCACACGCTCTCTTTCTTATGGCTTGCGCTTCATGTCTACTTCCCACCTTTAACCGTCACCCCCGGAAGCTTTTCAGGCCTGCGCGTCACGTGACGTGACGTCGACGACGTCCACATCGCGCCGGCCGGCTGGCCGCCCTTCGCTGGGTGGCTGCGCCAGCCGCGAGCGCTTGCCGCGAGCGCCCTTCACGCCTACCGACTCGGGCGAGGTGCCTTGACACCATGTCCGCACGATTTATCAAGGTATCGATTGATTGTATGGTTTAACGCGCCGACGCAACGCAGGCGATGAAGCGCGCCGTAGGGGAGGGCTCAGGATCAAGTTTGACTACCTAGGAATCTTTATTGTGTGCCGAAATCTCGTACACACGGGCGTTTTTGCTTTTCGCCTCCATCAGAAATTCGGCCGCCGCAGCCGGGTATCGAAACCGCGCCCTAGTGCTCAGCAGCGCTACGCCTTAGCCACTGAGCCACCGCGGTTGGGGAACTTATCAAGGTATTAAGAAATAATGAATATCGTGAATGGAATAATGCATATTTATTTATCACAGCCAGACGCCGTCTGTACAAATATCACAGTGCGCATTGTTCTCGGTCCAGGCAGACGACAGGCAACACAAGATGTTGCCCTTAATGCTGAAAATATGCCAAAAGTACAAAACACAATATCTTGCCACATAAAACTCAAAACAAAACAGATTGTAACAGCAAAAACATCCCGAGCTTTGGAACAGAAAAAGCACACTTTCATTTAAATTGTAGGTTAGAGGAAAACATACCATTCGTTTATCATAGTAGCAGTAGCAACACAAGGTATCAGGTTCAAACAATTGCAAAAAAATACAATACATAAGAACACTGGTGACTAAATTGTAGTCCACAGCATGATAAATGACAGAAAGAAAAGTAATTGTACTGCCACAGGTAGGTGCATGTCCTAGGGAAAAAATCAAACAAAAATATAAGAAAAAACAAATCACAGTGCACAACATGTCTGTACACAGAGTGCACAAGGAAAGTGTACACAGCTTAGGTACCAAAACGGACTGTACAACTGCTACAGTAGGCACCGAGGCAGTTCGAGTTAAAAAAAAGAAAAAAGTACAGCACTTTTAAAAGCTAACAACTTGTAAAGAGATACAAAACTGGAAACAAGGCTCATTTTACATAAGGCAGAAGTATACCAAGGAAATCAAGTCATGACATGCAATCAAATACACTCTGTGCAGTTTCACAAGAATAAATGTGAAGAGAAAGACGCGACGCTTGGAAAATTACTTTCCAAGAAAAATTCGGGCCTTTCTATTTTTCGCCTTCTGATCTTTTTCAATGCGTAAAAAATCGTTCCTTTGCTTGCACAAGTTGTTGAGCATTATATTTGCTGCACAGTTTGCAACCAATGTGATGAGGAGCTCGTAGGTGTGCCCGTTTTCACACGTATCTATGTTCTTAAGCCTTGGCAGAGAGTCCAGTGTAAGTTGCCGAACGACATTCTTTTGGTTCGGCCCATGGAGAAACTGGGTAGAGGTACTTTCCGTCATGAGCTTTCTAACTACAACCTCCGTGGACATAACTACTGTGATTACAAGAGCAGAAGGAAATTTGAGGCCACCCGATCCAGTTGTGCGATTAAAGAATGGGTGTCCTCTCCTGTTTCAGCCGTATTTCGGGTAACGACCAACTGCCTCTGGCAGCTTTCACACTTGAGAACTTTCATTGCAGCGTGTGAACAATACCCACTAACATAACCAATCACCGGCATTTGTGCTCTGAGCTCATCAAGGTCAGCATCGCTAACATGAACACTAAAAGAAGTGCCCGCATCCCTGACACTGTCCGTCTCTTCGATGCCTCTGAGATCATCGTTGCTCATACTTGGAAGGGCATTTTGAAGGCGAATCCTTCCCTCGGTTTCGCAAAGCTGGCGAACAGATATGTGATACTGCCCACCAGCCATCTGCCTGTACTGTCCAAAGCGACTCTCGAGGGTATCCGTCTGGACTTTCCCTAGCAGAATATACTTAAAGTGAAGCTCACTAACGCAGGCACTTCACCAATGCCAAAAGGGATTGAGCAGAGAGCCTCAAGGCACTCAATGTCTCCTGGGTAAGTACTCTGGTGTCGTGCCTATAAAAATCCCACACATCGAGCCATGTGATAAAAGCGCTTAGAAAGCTTGCCTTTGGGTCATCTGTGTGGTTTGACATGGGCTCTTTGTAAACATTACGGTGATGGAAGCCCTTACTAGGTGTCTTTACATTGACAATGCTCCACCAACGAAGAATTATTTTGATGAACTCGGCGGTTGCTGTAGCATGTTGAAAATCAGTATGACTCTTGCGAGTGGCCAGGGCTTCGGCTACGTGCGGATTAAAAACCTGCAGTACGAGTTTGACGTCCTGTCATTCAAAGCTGCTTGGATTTAGAGCTTTTGACGTCAAGCCATACCCAGACTTCAGAAGCAGGGGTGACTCCTCTTTATGCAAATCTCTCAAATGCTTGAATGAAGCAGTCATCTTGCATTCGGGATGAACATCATTGTTCGAAAGCTCGAAGCGTGGGTAGAAAAAGCAAGTTCCAGCATTTTTCTGGTTGAGCCAGTTATTTCTTATGCATTTAAATAGATGCCACAGCATCCACCACGCAAAATAACGGCCGATCTGGGTCTGCCGGATGCGAGGTAAACAGGGCTAAGCTTTGGTTCTGGCAGAAACATCTTCATTGCCTTCCTGTTCAACGAGTTATTGTCACAGACAACGGCTATGACCCTGTATCCAATTTATTCTAAGCCCAAGATCACCTTCTTCAGCATGCATTGAAGATCTTCACCCTGTAAGGCTTTTACCGGAAGAATGTGCGCCAGCTCCTTGAATGCGCTCAGCAAACTTTGTATCATAAACACGTGCACCGATGTGGCCGCTTCGTTGGAGTTAACTGCTGCACCACATATGTTCCCACCTTTGTAATCTAAACAAGGTTTGATATAAATCTCGTCAAGCATCAGCATCACAGTGTGTTCATGTGCCTGCAGATGTTTGAATCTTTGAGACACATACTGAAGGAAAGTGTCGTCAGAAGAATCAACTTGTGGGCACATTTGAATAGACGAGCACACATTTCTAATAGTGCTTGGGTGGGGCAAAGTTAGTGCACCTGTGCTTCTCAGGAACTTGTAGGCATGTGGTGATATTGTACGCAAGATGCATGCAAAGACCATCACCTGTGCGCTATACTGAATGCGCTTTGCAGAAAGGAGTAGTAGCTGCTCCTTCATAAAGTTCGCCGTCTCTTTCTTGCCTTCATCAATGCTGGCTTCCAATTTGTCCAGAAGGGAATGTATTGCTTGAGCCAGGTGGCGATAAGTGCAGCGCTTCTCAGACAGCATCGACCAGGTTGTTCAAAATTTTCAACAAGGAACTTACTTTTTGAACTGAGTCTGGTACAACAGCGCTACCAAGGTTCTTGATTGGTGAACCTTGATAGCAGGCAAAGACTTCAAGGTTTGCAAACACGGTCAATGACGCATTCAAACAAGGTTCACAATAGTCGATAATGTTCAAAAACATGGAGCACTTTTCTTTATGAATCACAGTCCACTTCGGAGACACTGACACCCCTTGCAGGCGAGCCCTTAGTTCTTCGAGGGACGAAAACCGGTCTCGTTCTTGCTCCGCTTCATATGACGCCAGCGACTCTTCTACAGCACGGGCGCGTTGGAGGCTTCTTGTCGGCTCCTCTTGGCGTCAGGGGTTTTCTCTCGTGCTCTGGTCTCGTACTGATAGGTAGGACGGACAGCCGGGAAATACCGTTGGGACAGATCCAGGACGCAACCGTGGTACTGGGAGTGCAACTTCAATAACTCTCCCTGTCCTTGGATCCGTGTACGATGTCGTCTTCTCGATGCATGAAGCGTCGAAATGATCCGCGCACACCTGCATAAACGTTTCAAGAACATCTGAGACGCCACTTCTCAAAAGAAAAAAATGCGCTCCCGTTTGCATGACCGTGTTTACAGTCCGTGTAGCTAAAACAAAGTCTACCTACGTTTCGCAAGCATCTAAATAAAAGCGCTGCGCAAAGCGGTACAAGCAACATGAAGGAAACACGGGAGCGTGATGTCACCGCACTCCACGAAGCGCTTCCACTATTTAACTATTTCTTCCACTTTCTGGTATTTTCTCTTTTTTCTCTTATTTCCGTGAGTGATTAAGTTATATTTTTATGGGTTATTTTTCCAGCGCGTGATAAAGCAACTTTTTATGGGTTGCTTGAAAATGGCTCTTCCCTTTGCTGGTTCGAGGTCTCGTCTCCAGTAAAAAAATATGCACAACAAAAAACCTGCATTACAGGCCGTGCAGCCCATGCCAACACCTCTAGAGGTTACCTAATTAAAAAAAGCATGACCCCATGAGAGAGTTTTGTTGTAACAATACCATCCTTTAAGAGAGCCATGCGGGAGAGAAGGCTGATTTCAAACGAGATCTGCTACATGTGCATACGCTCAAACTGAGGCGCAGGCTGATATAAGTAGGAAAAATAATAGCTAGACACTTGCCATGCTTTGTGTGAACTTGGGAAGATACCTCTGTTCAACGTGCCTGAAGTAACAAAGGACTGCTCTTGGCTACAGAACAAAAACGTTTTCTCACTAGTTTTTTTCAAACGTACAGCATATTGTAGTAAACTGTTTAACAATTTATCTAATGTTGTATTTTAGTGGTTTGGCAACGTTCAACTGCATAGACTCAATATTCCGAAAAATAGCTTTTTGCAATAATACAATATCATTAGTATTGTGCAGTAGGCACTGGTGGTGTGCAACAAATAAAGAGACGCACATATATACTCACACACATAGATTGCATAGCCTTTAAAGTTTCATTCCGACTCGTGCCCCGCAAAAAAAGTCAACAACACTTTGGTGGTGCGTAGTGCACGAGTTTCGTTGAAGATGTAAAGCCGCCTTCAAGGCTGTCTCGTCGATGCGCATCGCCTGCGTTCACACAGAAAGTGTCCGAGGCCTTTTGGAACGTTACAGTGAACGCACAAATAAATAGCTGAAATAAGTATGCACGCCAATTCTAGCATGGCTTTGATACGATCGATTCATATCTCACAACATATGACTAATATCACAGCCAATAGGCTTGTCACGGCTCTATGGTACAGTTATGTTCTATACTCGGCAAACTATTTTTTGTTCGTTTGATTGTATTTTTATATTCCGATGAAGATAGGGGTCAAGAGTGCTTACGTACCAGTAGACGACGTAGCCTTTGTCGCAAAGTTAGTGAAGCATATTATCTCAAAATGTTTTGTCTTTTAAACTTGCAGGCAGCAAGGACGTGAAGAAGATATGTGAAAAATGGACAGATACCTTTCAGAGGAAGTACAACTTAGGACTTCAACCGAGCCGCAACACATCTTACGCACTTTAGCAAATATATTTCGATGGTGATGATGAAGTCACGGAATAAAGTTAAAATACTATTGAAACATTTGAAGGACGTTAGCATAAAATAACATAGTTTGAACTTTTCAGTCCTTTGACACTATTTAAAGCCTTGGTCGGCGGTAACGTATGCGGACTCTCTACGAACAAGAGCGCAATTAACGATATGAAATGTATTATGTCGCAAGAGACAGAAATAAGGTGCTCTGCAGAATACCATTCGTGGGGGGTAATTTGGGTCCTGGTGCTATGCCTGACAGATCATACAAGGTGAGGACGTGCGAAAATTTGGCTTTGCATCGCTTGACTGGCGAAACTTTTATTGCATAGGAAAGAGTTTTATAACAAACACAGATAAGGTAAGCAATCTTGTTTCAAGACAATGATAACCACGACTTAAAGCCATATTTTACTGTTTTGAGGGTTGGGCACCCCTCCTTTATACATTGAAAAAAAGCTGTCCCTGTTCATCCTGAACCACACAGGTATCCGAACTTGGAGAACCTATGGCACCTATCCTTATCTTCATGCATCGGTAAGGTTATGGAACATGCCGTGCACAATAGAACATTTAGATACATTGAGCGTAAGAGTCTTTTCCCGTACAATGTAATTAGATTCCGACCAGCTCTTTCCACCCAGGTTGTTGTGCTTTTCCTCAAAACACAAACTTTAGACTCGCAGAGCAAAGATGTCAAGGGAATCCTCTCCCTATATTTAACTGAAGCCTTCGGCATCATAACTAATGAATGCATTTTTAAAGTTGAACTCGGCAAAATTTTTTTTATCTTGTACGCTCGTTGCTGGAAAGTAGAACGGCAGTCGTACGCATGGGGCATTTGGCATCAGAAGTAAACACGCTTGGAAACAGAGTTACCCCGCAAGGGGCGGTTATTTCCCCCATTTTGTTTATTATTGTTATGAGCAAACTATCAAGGAAGCTTGCAGCAGTACCACACATTAGCCATGCATCATACGCGGACGATATAACAATTTGGTGTCCAGGAGGTTCAGAGGCTACTGTGGATCAAGCTCTTCAAGAAGCTCTTAATGCAATTGAGTCCTTCCTGTTGGACATAGGATTTGCGTTCTCTCCGGAGAAACCAGGGATCTTGCTGTATAGACAAGCACGATGGAGGGCTAGGGGATTAACACCCTTCAATGAAGCACCCATCAGTATTTACAATGGAGATGGACGCACCATTCCACAAGTGACTCCACTAATATATTTGGTCTTGTGATAGACGACACAGGATGTAATTCTAGGGCCATAGCTTTTCTAACCACAAAAATTGAAAAACTAATTAGGCTAATCTTGAGAGTTTCCGGTAGAAAAAAACGTATTAGGGAAGACATGCTGCTTTGGGTGCATCATGCTTTCCTTATGAGCCACCAAAACTACATAGTTTTGGCCCTCACTTGAAGACAATCAGAAAACAATAAGATATATACACTTTTGCGCAAAACAATCAAGGAAGTTCTCGGTATCTCAATAACAACCACTACAGAGACGCTTTTGAAGTTAGGGGTCTATAATACCACGTGTGAGCTAGCAGAAGCACAGAGAATGGCACAAACTACCACAATATATGATACCAAAGCAGGAAGGGACCTGATAAGCGCCGGAGGCCTGCAAACTGGCATTAACAAAGGTGAGGCAATTCAGCTCGAAAATCATGTCAGGGAATCGATCATTGTTGATCCATTCCCAAAAAACATGAATCCACAATTTAACAAAGGTCGAAGGCTCGCGAGGGCAAGAGCATTTCTGAAACGTCTGTTGGGAACCGAAGCATTCGCAGATGCAGCCCGTCACGAAAATGGTGGCAGATGTTCAGTCGCTGTTGTAGACAGCAAAGTAGACCTTATTCACCTCACTTTACATTTCAATGGCAGAAGTAGCTTAAGAGGTAGTGGTGGCTATGGCGCTACTAGATCCAAAACGCACCACCATTTACACTGACTCCCAAGCTGCTGTACGGACCTTTCAGTCAGGTTTAGTCTGAAAAGAGGCAGCTAGGGTCTTTAAAGGCAGGGCCCTGTGAGATGAACCTCCATACACCACATGGTTTACGGCTCACTTAGGTTTAAACGTAATACCGGGCCACCCGAACGTCAATGAAATTGCTCATGATCGTGCGCGAGCATTCATAGGCCGCGGTGATCAAGGAGAGTCTAGTGGTTCGGAACAGCTTGAGTTCGGCGATTCGCTCGTCAAGTTTCACGAGATTACCACTTTTTACGATTATCACCTTTCACGATTATCACTTTTCACGATTATCACTTTTCACGAGATTACCTCGCAATACAGGGACATTAGACAAGTGCTTCCATCCCCCCACCATAAACTTTATAGAGCTCAACCTATCACGCTGAGAATGCTCCAAACAGAGTCTTACCCTTCAAAGAGCTTCTAGTATGGTACATGCGGAGATGGACCCAACATGACGAGACTGCGGAGAAGTAAGCTCATTAAATTACATGCTCTAGCGATGTCCTGGAAGCGTGGTGGACTGCTGCCATCAATGACCCCAGCTACGACGTCCAGCTCTTGGCTACACGGAAGGCCCGTGAGATAGTGGAGAGGCTCGGCCGCCCCATCCCGACATGGGTCTAGTCAGAAGTTGGATGTATACGCATCTCATCCTCTTCCTTCCTGAACAAATAAATGTATTTTTTTATCTCTCTCTCTCTCTACCTGTTCTAGTGTACTCATTGCGTGGGCTCCCCTGCAAAAACTTCTAACACATTTATGTCGGCTAGTTCGGAACAATATGTTTTTTTGCATAGTGAATTAGGTTGCGCAGTACGGCGAGAAATAACGACACTTCCCGTCATCGCCCATATTCGGCTGTCATTTTGTCCCCACGCAAGAATTCACGTGCTTCAGAACTACAAAAGGTTAGACATATCTCACACGCTATGGGAATCGATGTTATGCCAATCATGCGGAGGGAAGGTGACTGCCTTGTACTTTCTCGTACTTTTTACTGAGCTAAACAATGTTAAAGGGTGCTAAAGATATGCACAAACGTTGTAGTAACAGATACATGTTCACAGTCTCATATGCTTTACATAACTAGTCGTTTATAGTTGCGTAACGGTGCCAAGAGCAGCATGGGTATTAGCAACACCAGAGGCGGTAAGCCGATAAGTAGCGCTTTTTATCGTGAGGACGGTAGCCCTGGCCACTGCTACATAACATAACTTCTGTTGATAAAGCTTTAGTATACAAGTTAGGTTAACCACACGTGACACCTGAACTTTATTAGTGCATATTTAATGCTTAATGAAGTCAAATGGCCAGCACTGCAAGCATCATTGCAGTATCAACAAGATAGCCTTGCTTGATTTTTTTTTCAAAAGCAGTTTGGAGATCTGGTGGGGCTTTGCGGTAAGATACTTGACTGTCACACAGAACCTACTGGTGGCGTTCAATTTCTGCTGAGATCCTGGCACTTATTTGCGTACGTGGGGTTTTTTGTTATTTCTCTCGCATTGAAATGACCATTGTGTGTTCTCGCCGTTCCTGGATAGCTATAAACTGTCTTATACCCGTGACACACGGGCGTCCTAAAGTTCTTTAAACAAGAGGACATTTTCCCGGGCAGGCGTTTGGGTGCAATGACACACGACAAGAAAGTAACTTCATTTTAGCAGAGATCCTTTTCGGTAAAGCAGATGCCGTATCTACTTTTCGAACCGGAAAGGCGTACTCTCGATACCCGCATGATGTCACTAGCACTGCGTTATCAGCACCATAAAGTTTCCTAATATAAACTAGAGGGAACTCTGGCGCTAGTGTCTACGGGAGCTCCAACGAACGGCGCTTTAGCGAGCATGGGAATGATGGGTAGTACACACATTTGTCTAATATTAGTACTTCTGGCATGATTCTGGCTCCGTGTGTGTTCGTGTGGCTTGGAGCTTTTTTCTCACGAAACAAAAAAAAAACAGCAAATGTTCAGCGGTTGTGCTTCACCGCCTTATTTTTTTAAAGCTTACCTTTTCGAATCAGGTCACCAAGTTCAAAAGGTTTCGTTCTTTTCTTTAAAACGAAACCGAAACACAGCAAAAAACGAAGCCGCCAGTACGATTCGCCACCCGCAAGTATGAAGACTAGGCAAATGTGTGTACTACCCATCATTCCAATGATCGCTGAAGGATCGCAGCGCCAGAGTCCCTTCTAGTTAATTTTTGAAAACTCTATGGGCAGCGCCAGTTGCTCTGTATGGTGCCGTGTGTCATCGGCGCATCTCGTTTCTGTAAATGGTCCCTTTTGTGTGACAAAAGCGGTTTACTTCAAAGGACTTTACTTTTTTCCCGTGTGTCACAGTATTATGTCTTCACCGTTCCAGGATCGCTATAAACTAAATCACCTATTGAACATACCGGCATAACTGCGGCACATACGCTCCCGTGGTACACATGTATCATCTAAACATGTCTGGTAGAAAGGGTTTCATGACGTACGCGATCGGATAAAATTATTCATGTTGTGACCAGTGAGTTATACTATGCTTCCCTTCCTGATCATTTTTGGTTCAACTAAGTTAAGGAGGTGACCACAAGAGCACCCAAACGTAAGAGGCTAGATAGATAATTAGAACAAGTAAATACTTAGACAAGCTAAGAGTGTCGGCAGTACGCAAAAGAATGCTTCACATATAAAATTCTATAATTTGAAAAGGCAGGAATAGAATGTCCCAAAATATGCATGTCATGCTTTCTTACCACATTTGATAAGATTAGCTTAAGAAAAGCAGGCCATCTCTGGAGGCAATATATAGTTGGTTTCGTCATATTCTTCTGTAAATGCATCAACGTAGTTCTCTACATTTCATGCACTCTTTCTCTTGGTATTTAAATGCCGCGTGGCTTTTGCTTTGGTGACCTTTAACCACGTGTCTAACATTATGAATGCGAGGAAAAACTTCACGTAATATAGCCACAGCTTTGCCACAAAGGCGAAGCAGCGAACGCAGTATCAATAAACTGGAAGGTCACGCGAAGAATGCTTAAGATATCAAAACGTTACCGCCTTTCTCACGCACAAACGACGACCCATGAAAAGTACTCGCAGGTACAGATGAACGCTGATAAGCGTCTGCGTCGTTACCTCACTGTGTCTGAAAAGCGCGCCTTTTTGGCCAATGGAGTCTGTGCAACGATTGCAGTGACCTTTTCGCGCCCGGAAACAACAACAAAATTGTTCCGGTGAGCGACCAAGGCCAACCAAGGCATAAGATTGTCGCGACCGTGAGATGAGCAAGCGCACGCGTGAGCATCCAGCCTGCGCCTTCCCCGTGGGGCAAAGTACGCGTGGGAGATGAGAGCGCGCGTCCCCGCGTGGTGAGATTGTGTCAACGCGTGCTCATGGCGCCATCTTGCTGGTAAGGCTGAAAACACAATAGTTCCCCTTTGAGATGCCCATCTCTAGCGATAGGTGGTAGATATAAATAGCTTGTCGTTTAGACGTTGAAAGAGCTTCTTCTTCGTGGCTCAGTGGCGAACACCTCACACTCATTATTCAGAGGTCTGACGTTGGAAAGAACGTACCGGAGTCTATTTCTGCATTATTTTTCTTCATTGCAGTTTTATATATAAAAATATATGTGCATACACGGTGAGTGACGACAATACTGGCGGCAAAATCCAGCCGAGAGTGCCGATGAAATAGGTACCGCAATACAATAATGACACTGGATACAATTGTTAGCATTCCGGACGCAGAAGCCTTTAAAAATCCCCTGCCAACCATCACTGAACCAAAATAATTTTTTTCGTGTGACTTGCCATGCTAATTTTTGCGTAATTGTTTCTAGTGTCATCTTCAGTATGGCGTGTATGTATATTTTGTGTACTTGGCAATGTTTTTCACCCTATAAGTGGTATCTTTTGTCACTGTAAAATGTTTTTATCTATAGTCCATAAACAAACGAACCTGTTACTTCACCACTCTTCTCTTTATTGTTTTGTTTCTTTCTGCGCTTTAGCTATGTCCTGAAATTTCTGTTTTTTGTTTTGTTGCACATCCAACTTTGCCTTTATCCATGTCTTGTATGCCCACCCCTCATGTAATTTCTCTTCTGTTAGGGACCCTTGAGAAAATAAAAAAAAATCTCTGTTGCACACTCAATCAAAAAAACAACAAAAAACAAGCAGTTCAATATGTTGCAAAATGACCAGAAGACAACCATCTTAAAAAGAGCAGCACGAATTAATAAAGACACCACGTGAGAGTACATTAAAATGTGAGTACATAAGGTGCATTTCTTTCCAATCGAGCAGAAAAGCTATGCACCTATTGTTTTTTTTTTCATGGAACTTCCTTCGTTAGTATCAGGGTCGGTTAACACCGGTTACAATAAATACTAAGGTGACTATGACTCTGATGAAATCACTACTGCTGCGGAGCAACTTGACACGCGTACGACAAGGAGATGTTGTTGACTATTCTGAAGATGAACTATGTGGCTAATGGTATCCGTTTGTAACTTTATTCCTCTGCGTCTTATGTTGCGGTGATAGCTGAGATTTTCGCAAGAGTGTAAGATATTATTCGGGTACCGTAAGTATGAACTTGAAAAGCTTTGGAGATATAACGTGTGGAGAGCCGCATAAACTTATTGCTCTTTTCTTTCTTCCAAGTAGGTTGGGAAGAATAAGCCTTTTTGGAAGGTCTCTGACGCAACGTTGTGTAATCATTTTGCCAGGTGTTCCAATTTACACTCAGTTGAAATCTATCATACATTGTAAGCTCCACCCGCAGCATCACAGCGCCCTCTTTTTCACCCTCCAAACGCAGTCGTGCAAGCAGGTTTTTGCTAGAACGTAAAGAACTTTTTTCTGCTGATGTAGATAATGCCCATATAGAAAGTTCGTTGTTACTACCCAAAGTATTAAGTTTATTGCAGGAGTAACACCTGAATTTTTCACAAAATTTGCCAGCATATTGAAGGTTCCAGCCTACAGCAAACAAAACACAGATGTGTCTATGTAGTAAAGTCTAACTATATGGAGTACTTCAGAGGTGCTCGAGGTAACAAAAACAGGAAGGGGTGGTTGGATGAAGTAGGCATGCAAATTCATCTTGGGAGAAGCAGCGTGGCTGTGCATGAAGCAGACCTTTTTCATAAGTTGTAACCAAGTATAATATTTATTGGCATTCCTTCACACCACTATGTTGGCGTTTAAGAAACATGAGATACCAATGGCGTTGATCAATGTTTAAGAAGCATGAGATACCGGTTTGCGTTTCGCCAAAGATTAGCAACATGCATATTCATACGAGGCATGGTGTCACTGCCTCGAATATTATGCATTCCGATGGAGGCGGAAATGTTGTTGGCCCGTGTGCTCAGATTTGGGTGCACGTTAAAGAACCTCGGGTGGTCGAAATTTCCGGAGTCCTCCGCTATGGCGTCTCTTATAATCATATGGTGGTTTCGGCGCGTTAAATCCCACATATCAATCATATGGAACATTACGCAAGGCGACACCTAATCCTAAATTTCGGCCGGTAGCCGTCCACATCCCAGACATAAAAGTACAAATAATTCATTCAGGACTCTCAAAAAGTTTCGCCATCGATCCATCCATTCGTTCTTTTGACTCTGCTATCACAATATATTTTAAAGAGAAACAAATTTATGACCAAACTGACTTAAGGCTCTACATTAGTGTGGCTCACATGTGCAGATCCTCAGAATGCAAGATAGCCTGATGCATCTGCGTGTCAAATAGTCGTAAAAGACAAACACCAACAAAGTAATGCGTTCCTTGCTAGAAGAGGAATGGCAGCAACTTTCATGCTCTTCGGGCGAATGAATTGTAAAATGTTAAAGTAACTAATGGGTTGTCAGGGGTTAAGGCTGATTACATAAAAAAAAATTAAGTTTGCACTAGCTACGAATGCTCCAAAGAAGGGTGATATAAAATATAAATATTCTTGTTGCTTTAAATAAAAAGACGGATGTTAGGAACTTAAAAAACAGTGTCGTGGTGCTTGAGGATCAATGGAATATATATCTAATACTGCTACCTCAAAGAACACTGTTCGAATTGGCATTGAAGGGGTGGATTCGCCGTGTGTGTCAACATGGGTCCCGCATTCCGAGAGGCCTGCTACTCGCGAAGTATTATATTACCAGGTCCCTCATTTGTTGTCGTTTGCACATGGTTCACGTCGACAATAATCAGTGAGTTGTCATACTGGGAGTTTCACAGTGAAGGTAGAATATTTTATGCATATTGGCCTAACTCTACTCCGCTGAGTGCTTTCAAAGTGCATATTGCGCCGGGCGATGTTCTGTTTGGCTTTTCATGTCTGTGTTTTCAGACTTTGGGGTGATTGTGTCGAGACTGCCATCAGCTTTTCCAGAGAAATTTGCTTCTGTAGTTGTGACTTCTCTTTGAGGGCGTTGCGCCGTCCGCGGTGCATGTCGTCCGCCGTGCATTTCGCGAATGCGTGTGCGACGAACTTGCTGGCGTGTGTGACGTTGGCCGCTTTAATTAACGGAATTAACAGCGCATTGCAGAAGTCGGGACGCGCTCTCTTGCTGTGTGCACAGCTGTGCAATTAAGAGATCGTGTCTCGGTCAGTATTAGGGACGACGCGTATGGATGCTTAATGAGCCGCGTTTCAATATACGTCAGACTTATGTCGCCGAAGCACAGAATATCTCCGTAGTTGTGCTTACCCAGTCGACTGCCCACAACGACGCGTTTTTCTGGGGAAACTGAATAGAGTCCGAACAATATGGCTTGTGCTAACACACTTAGGATAAGCGTAAGTGTGTTAGCACAAGCCATATTCCCGTCGTCGCGCGTGGTCGACGCGGCCCGATCAGCTGTGCAGAGAGCCTACTTCTGAGATATGATCGTCGGACACGATCAAAAATGGAAGCGCACCGCCTGGTGCGACTTTATTGAGTTTCCCCAGGAAACGCGTCGTTGTGCGCAGTCGACTAGGTACGCGCAGCTACGGGGACACCCCGTCTTCGGCAACACGAGTCCGACGTATATTGAAACGGTGCTCACAAGTTCACTTCCCCTTAAGCAATCATACGCGTCGTCCCTAATACAGACACGATCTTTTATTTGCACAGCTGCGCATACAGCAGAAGAACGCGTCCCGACTTCTGCAACGCGTGTTTTGCGTTCATATCATTAATTAAAAATTGGCAGATTCCACGTGTGGTGGCGATCGATGATAGGCTAAACACGAATGAGAAATATTAATATGTCACTTTAAAATCAGCGCGATGTTACGAGGGGGGGGGGTGAATGGTGCCATACACGACTTCCGTGTCATGATTATCATGTTTAGATGTCTCGTTTAGCTTAGTCATCTATTAACGTCACGTGATATTAAATTTAGTAAATGCGGAGGTAGCGAAACCGCCGCGAGCCCAGTATGAGCGTGGCATATTTTCATGTTTTGCACCACACGTGTCTCACATTATTATGTTTGCACCAGTCATATAATCGGACATCCATTGACGTCCGTCACGTTACACCAAGTTTGGCATATGTGTAGCTAGCAAAACGGCCGCGTTCGCATCATGAAGGGCCCTATGTACTCCAATGTCACGTTGACGTGCACGCGCACAGCGACGCTACGTTAGCAAAACTCGAGCACTCTATATATATATTCTAACGCCAGGCACGACCAGCGTCCGTCGGCGCGGCTGGACGGCAACCGGTGCGAAATACAGCATGTGGCACTTCGCGCTGGTCGCCGTAACGTTAAAAAGTAACATTAAGTGACGTTCATGCATTCGTTAAGCAATGAACGGCATATTTATTACGACTGGGCAGCAGTCACCGCATCTTATTCGTCGACAATCACCTCACAGCGCTCACAAACGCGCTGTTGCGTGCATTGGCATGCGCGCCACCAGCCGCCTAATCACACTAGCACGGTGACAGTGCCCCCCGTATAGCCCGACCTCGATGCGAATATTCTGACACCAGGCGCGACCAGCGGCCGTCGGCGCAGCCCGGCGGAAGCCTGGGCGAAATGCGGCATGCTGAATTTCGCGCCGATGCGTTACCCAGACAACACCGCGTCTTCCTCTTTTCATGACGGAGGGACGCCGGACGCGCTGAAACGCGCATCCGTCAAAGCATCGCAGCGTGGCGCGCGCCTCCGAGTATATGACGTACGAAAAGCACGGCCGTAGCATAAGCGGCAGCCATAACACCAGCCATCCGTGCAGCAGAGTGCAAAAGGCAGTATGCGCATGTTCCCAAAGATTCCCAAGAGGCTTGCCAACTGTTTCTCAAAGGCGTCCTTCCCAAGAGTGTCCTACGTATGCTAGGATCCAACCTCCAGGAAGACCGCGGCATCACACGGTGCCCCGACCGCGAACTTGTAGGAGGAAATGAACGGGCAGACCGCATGGCTTGAGCATTAACTTTCCTAGCCGCAGACATGCCGACCCGGGGGATTACTTGAAACCTACGCTCTCGCGAGATATCCTCGAGAGCCAACGACTGGCCCGGCAGACGATGACGCCACCCCACCGTCAACTCACCCGCTGGCTATCCGGAGATTGGAGACGATTACAGACATACTCACATACACACTCACACTCTTATCAAAACCCGGCCATCTCAATTTGCTGGCCACTGCCCTTTGTGCGGTGACACACCGACACTGCAGCACATCACTTGGACTTGTCAAAAAAGACCAGCAGAGAGCAACTCACGCCTCATCAGAGGAAACGAATTTAAAAGGTCGTGGGACGTGCGGCTCACCCGGCAGGACCTGGGAAGCCAGTGGGCAACCATGGACCAGGCCAAGTGAGCCGCTCGGGCCTGTGGGGCCCTGGAATAAGGGCTCCACCCACGGAAACCTTATTATGCAGTTTCAATAAATGTTTATTCCTCCTCCTAAATGGCAGGACCGGCATTTGGCGTGGCAACGCCCGCGTGACACGACGAAATGAACGCCGGCGAGCACACGCACCGCGCCACGTTGAAATCTATTGACGCCTTGACTGTGGCATGTAGTTATGCTCTCACATGACACGCATTTCATGGTTATCATGTTTGCACCTGCCACATATGTTCGTCATATATTGGCGTCACGTAATACAAAGTTGGCATATGTGAACCTAGCGAAACGGCCGTGAGCGCATCATCAGTGTGGCATGTAGTCGTGTTGTTACATGACATGCACGTCATGATTATCATGTTTGACTGTGTTATTTACCTATGTCGTTCATTCGCGTAGTGTAATACCTGGTTTGGTACATGTGAGGCTACGAAACGGCCGCGAGAGCGTAATGAGTGTAGCATAAAGTCATGTTTTACATGGCACACATCTCATGTTTATCATGTTTGCAGTGGTATCATACCTTCCTCATTCATTCACGTCCCGTAATACCAAATTTAGTATAAGTGAAGCTAGTGAAACGGCCGCCAGAGCATCACTAGCGTGACTGTAGTCATGTTGTTACATGACACGCATCTCATGATTATCTTGTTTGCACCAATCACATACCTTCGTCATTCATTCTCGTGCTGTAATACCAAATTTGGTACATAAGACGCTAGGAAAACGGCCACAAGCGCATCATGAGCGTGGCATGTGGTCATGTTGTTACATGACACGCATGTCATGATTTTTATGTTATGGTCTGTCACTTGTGTTCGTCATGCAATCATGCCATACCGTACTTGTTTTGCAACGTGCCATGTGAACGAAACCACCGCATGAGCTGCAGGGCCATAAATGTAAATTATGACATTTATGACACACTTGTCGTGATTTTCACGTTATGGCTTGTAAAATATGTTCTTCATACAGTCATGTTATGCCATACCAAGTTTGGTATTGATACCATTATCGAAACGGCCTGGAGAGCTAAAAGTCGTAGATGGCTAGATAGCTAGATAGATAGATAGATAGATAGATAGATAGATAGAAAAATAGATAGCTAGATAGATAGATAGATACGCTCAAAGTCGCCAAAGTTCACTAAAAAATGCTTCGCATTTAAGACAGCCAACGTCGCTCACGCACTCGCGAAACGCACCGCAGACGACGCAAAGCCCTCACGGGAGAAGCACAAATACAGGGACAAATTTCTCCGCCAAGTTTGGCGGCAGTCTGGCAACACTGACACGCAAATTTGGCAACAGCCTATGCAACGTCAAAGAGAACCTTACTTCGCGACCCACGCTTCCTTCATTTTTTTAATCTTGCCGTCCTATTGCATGTTTAGCCCAGCGCAATCCGCACCAGAATGTCTCGGAGCATTCTAGATTGTTTTAGGCTCATCTGTCGGCCTTGAGCGCGCAAACATCATTAGCTGAGTTTATTATCAAACTAACATGGTCACCAGTGATAAAGCTAGAAATGTCGACCCTGCTGTTTTAGATGTATACGCTCCGCGCTGCGGATCAGTTGATCAACAGTCGACGCTCCTTTCGCTGATATCGATGTACAGAGGTTCATCCTGGACATGCCGCCTGCTATCCTTGTCCACGTCACAACCACGTGACAACAGAAGCAAGAAATGCTGCTTTTTTTGGAGCCGCGAAAGCGTGTGAAAATTCTTTTGAAAAAAATGGCAGCATATCCACGGAGAGAATGATGGAGAGTGGGGTGAAGCATCCGTTCGTTCATTCGTTCTTGCATCCGCCCATCCATGCGTCCATCTCTGTGACCGCCGTGCATCCATTCGCCCGCCCGTGCCTGCACCTGTTCGTGCGTCCGCACGTCATTCTATGCGCTCGTCTTTGCGTTCGTCCATGCATCCGCCCCTGCGTCCGTCCATCCGTCCATTTGTCCGTACAGGCATCCGTTCTCCCCTCCATGCACCTGTCTGTGTGTCCATTGGTCCATCTATTGAACACTCCAAGTACCACCATCTCGCATCTTTTCATATTATATTCGATGGATAGATTGATAAGGCTGTACCTTTTAGATCGGGCGGTGGCTAACGCCACCAAGCCGTAATTTTCCTCGTATAGAAGCAGCGCCATTCAGCGGACATTCCAAGGACTAAACGAGAGGTAGCACACGCTCTCTTTCTTATGGCTTGCGCTTCATGTCTACTTCCCACCTTTAACCGTCACCCCCGGAAGCTTTTCAGGCCTGCGCGTCACGTGACGTGACGTCGACGACGTCACATCGCGCCGGCCGGCTGGCCGCCCTTCGCTGGGTGGCTGCGCCAGCCGCGAGCGCTTGCCGCGAGCGCCCTTCACGCCTACCGACTCGGGCGAGGTGCCTTGACACCATGTCCGCACGATTTATCAAGGTATCGATTGATTGTATGGTTTAACGCGCCGACGCAACGCAGGCGATGAATCGCGCCGTAGGGGAGGGCTCAGGATCAAGTTTGACTACCTGGGAATCTTTATTGTGTGCCGAAATCTCGTACACACGGGCGTTTTTGCTTTTCGCCTCCATCAGAAATGCGGCCGCCGCAGCCGGGTATCGAAACCGCGCCCTAGTGCTCAGCAGCGCTACGCCTTAGCCACTGAGCCACCGCGGTTGGGGAACTTATCAAGGTATTAAGAAATAATGAATATCGTGAATGGAATAATGCATATTTATTTATCACAGCCAGACGCCGTCTGTACAAATATCACAGTGCGCATTGTTCTCGGTCCAGGCAGACGACAGGCAACACAAGATGTTGCCCTTAATGCTGAAAATATGCCAAAAGTACAAAACACAATATCTTGCCACATAAAACTCAAAACAAAACAGATTGTAACAGCAAAAACATCCCCGAGCTTTGGAACAGAAAAAGCACACTTTCATTTAAATTGTAGGTTAGAGGAAAACATACCATTCGTTTATCATAGTAGCAGTAGCAACACAAGGTATCAGGTTCAAACAATTGCCAAAAATACAATACATAAGAACACTGGTGACTAAATTGTAGTCCACAACATGATAAATGACAGAAAGAAAAGTAATTGTACTGCCACAGGTAGGTGCATGTCCTAGGGAAAAAATCAAACAAAAATCTAAGAAAAAACAAATCACAGTGCACAACATGTCTGTACACAGAGTGCACAAGGAAAGTGTACACAGCTTAGGTACCAAAACGGACTGTACAACTGCTACAGTAGGCACCGAGGCAGTTCGAGTTAAAAAAAAAGAAAAAAGTACAGCACTTTTAAAAGCTAACAACTTGTAAAGAGATACAAAACTGGAAACAAGGCTCATTTTACATAAGGCAGAAGTATACCAAGGAAATCAAGTCATGACATGCAATCAAATACACTCTGTGCAGTTTCACAAGAATAAATGTGAAGAGAAAGACGCGACGCTTGGAAAATTACTTTCCAAGAAAAATTAGGGCCTTTCTATTTTTCGCCTTCTGATCTTTTTCAATGCGTAAAAGATCGTTCCTTTGCTTGCACAAGTTGTTGAGCATTATATTTGCTGCACAGTTTGCAACCAATGTGATGAGGAGCTCGTAGGTGTGCCCGTTTTCACACGTATCTATGTCCTCAAGCCTTGGCAGAGAGTCCAGTGTAAGTTGCCGAACGACATTCTTTTGGTTCGGCCCATGGAGAAACTGGGTAGAGGTACTTTCCGTCATGAGCTTTCTAACTACAACCTCCGTGTACATAACTACTGTGATTACAAGAGCAGAAGGAAATTTGAGGCCACCCGATCCAGTTGTGCGATTAAAGAATGGGTGTCCTCTCCTGTTCGGCCGTATTTCGGGTAACGACCAACTGCCTCTGGCAGCTTTCACACTTGAGAACTTTCATTGCAGTGTGTGAACAATACCCACCAACATAACCAATCACCGGCATTTGTGCTCTGAGCTCATCAAGGTCCGCATCGCTAACATGAACACTAAAAGAAGTGCTCGCATCCCTGACACTGTCCGTCTCTTCGATGCCTCTGAGATCATCGTTGCTCATCCTTGGAAGGGCATTTTGAAGGCGAATCCTTCCCTCGGTTTCGCAAAGCTGGCGAACAGATATGTGATACTGCCCACCAGCCATCTGCCTGTACTGTCCAAAGCGACTCTCGAGGGTATCCGTCTGGACTTTCCCTAGCAGAATATACTTAAAGTGAAGCTCACTAACGCAGCACTTCACCAATGCCAAAAGGGATTGAGCAGAGAGCCTCAAGGCACTCAATGTCTCCTGGGTAAGTACTCCGGTGTCGTGCCTATAAAATTCCCACACATCGAGCCATGTGATAAAAGCGCTTAGAAAGCTTGCCTTTGGGTCATCTGTGTGGTTTGACATGGGCTCTTCGTAAACATTACGGTGATGGAAGCCCTTACTAGGTGTCTTTACATTGACAATGCTCCACCAACGAAGAATTATTTGATGAACTCGGCGGTTGCTGTAGCATGTTGAAAATCAGTATGACTCTTGCGAGCGGCCAGGGCTTCGCCTACGTGCGGATGAAAAACCTGCAGTACGAGTTTGACGTCCTGTCGTTCAAAGCTGCTTGGATTTAGAGCTTTTGACGTCAAGCCATACCCAGACTTCAGAAGCAGGGGTGACTCCTCTTTATGCAAATCTCTCAAATGCTTGAATGAAGCAGTCGTCTTGCATTCGGGATGAACATCATTGTTCGAAAGCTCGAAGCGTGGGTAGAAAAAGCAAGTTCCAGCATTTTTCTGGTTGAGCCAGTTATTTCTTATGCATTTAAATAGATGCACAGCATCCACCACGCAAAATAACGGCCGATCTGGGTCTGCCGGATGCGGGTAAACAGGGCTAAGCTTTGGTTCTGGCAGAAACATCTTCATTGCCTTCCTGTTCAACGAGTTATTGTCACAGACAACGGCTATGACCCTGTATCCAATTTCTTCTAAGCCCAAGATCACCTTCTTCAGCATGCAATGAAGATCTTCACCCTGTAAGGCTTTTACCGGAAGAATGTGCGCCAGCTCCTTGAATGCGCTCAGCAAACTTTGTATCATAAACACGTGCACCGATGTGGCCGCTTCGTTGGAGTTAACTGCTGCACCACATATGTTCCCACCTTTGTAATCTAAACAAGGTTTGATATAAATCTCGTCAAGCATCAGCATCACAGTGTGTTCATGTGCCTGCAGATGTTTGAATCTCTGAGACACATACTGAAGGAAAGTGTCGTCAGAAGAATCAACTTGTGGGCACATTTGAATAGACGAGCACACATTTCTAATAGTGCTTGGGTGGGGCAAAGTTAGTGCACCTGTGCTTCTCAGGAACTTGTAGGCATGTGGTGATATTGTACGCAACATGCATGCAAAGACCATCACCTGTGCGCTATACTGATTGCGCTTTGCAGAAAAGAGTAGTAGCTGCTCCTTCATAAAGTTCGCCGTCTCTTTCTTGCCTTCATCAATGCTGGCTTCCAATTTGTCCAGAAGGGAATGTATTGCTTGAGCCAGGTGGCGATAAGTGCAGCGCTCCTCAGACAGCATCGACAGGTTGTTCAAAATTTTCAACAAGGAACTTACTTTTTTGAACTGAGTCTGGTACAAACAGCGCTACCAAGGTTCTTGATTGGTGAACCTTGATAGCGCGCAAAGACTTCAAGGTTTGCAAACACGGTCAATGACGCATTCAAACAAGGTTCACAATAGTCGATATTGTTCAAAAACATGGAGCACTCTTCTTTATGAATCACAGTCCACTTCGGAGACACTGACACCCCTTGCAGGGCGAGCCCTTAGTTCTTCGAGGGACGAAAACCGGTCTCGTTCTTGCTCCGCTTCATATGACGCCAGCGACTCTTCTACAGCACGGGCGAGTTGGGAGGCTTCTTGTCGGCTCCTCTTGGCGTCAGGGGTTTCTCTCGTGCTCTGGTCTCGTACTGATAGGTAGGACGGACAGCCGGGAAATACCGTTGGGACAGATCCAGGACGCAACCGTGGTACTGGGAGTGCAACTTCAATAACTCTCCCTGTCCTTGGATCCGTGTACGATGTCGTCTTCTCGATGCATGAAGCGTCGAAATGATCTGCGCACACCTGCACAAACGATTCAAGAACATCTGAGACGCCACTTCTCAAAAGAAAAAAATGCGCTCCCGTTTGCATGACCGTGTTTACAGTCCGTGTAGCTAAAACAAAGTCTACCTACGTTTCACAAGCATCTAAATAAAAGCACTGCGCAAAGCGGTACAAGCAACATGAAAGGAAACACGGGAGCGTGATGTCACCGCACTCCACGAAGCGCTTCCACCGAGAGCTTGAGAGAATGGATGACACCACGGCACTGTTAGTGAACAAAGCGCAGCTGACCATCATTGCTGCAAACGTGCCTTTCTGGGCGATTCTCATCAACTGCTGGCGTCAGCGCTTCGCGAGGCCCGGCGGCCACACGCTCAAGTATTTCCCATCGTAGGTAATTTCTACCCGAACAAGCAATGACAAGCTAAGAACAGGAGCATCTGAAATTCTTACCTTGGTGCACGAAGTCGGCACGAAGTCCTTCCTAGGAATGGCGCGTAGCCATTGTTTGAGAGCGTCGGCGTCTTTCGGGAAGGAAAACACTTGTATCTTTCCTGTTTTGTAGTTGCCGGTGCTTCCGGGTACACAACACTTATTCGGCATTGTCGCATCACTCCAGCATCACGCACGGAAACGAAATTGCCGCAAAACAACAACGGAAAGCAACAAACGCGAAACACCGTCAACACCACGCCGCCGAACCGTCACCACCGCCGCCATTGTTTGAGAGCGTCGGCGTCTTTAGGGAAGGAAAACACTTGTATCTTCTTTCCTGTTTTGTAGTTGCCGGTGCATCCGGGTACACAACACTTATTCGGCATTGTCGCATCACTCCAGCATCACGCACGGAAACGAAATTGCCGCAAAACAACAACGGAAAGCAACAAACGCGAAACACCGTCAACACCACGCCGCCGAACCGTCACCACCGCCGCCCGCGCTGCGCTCGCTGCCGCTGCGGCTTCCCCGAGAGTCGGCCGGCCGGAAATGACGTCAGATTGCTGGGCGCAGGCCTGAAAAGATTTTCCGGGGGTGACGCTTTAACCACCTCGAGTTCATGGTATATACTAGTTCCACTGTATTCATGGCGCTGCGGCTCGATGCTCGCTAAACTTTTCTAAAACCAAAGAGGTTACGCCCAGCGAGGATAACGTAGCAACCCTTTTTTGTCAGTTAGTGCTCAATGTACATGCCAATGGCTGCTAATGAGGAATGAGGGTCAGGAGAATTCGGCTTTTAGTTAACGCGCACGCTGCGAATTTATTATTGTTCAACAACGCACAGGATCAATCTCCGGCCGGCACCACCTTGCAGGTCAAAACGTAAGACTGGTTACACACTACGACTAGGACTACTACGAGGGATGGACGCGTGCCGCTTTAAGGAGCTTCGCCCCTAAAATGGTGAAGCTAGTCTATTTCAAGAGCTCAAACGTGGCATTATTGGCTGATGCTAGTTTTCGCTTGCTGATTGCTTTCGTAAACCCGTATTCGCATCGCACAACATCGAGCGAACTTCGCATAGTCCGCATTTTTTCACGTTCGCCTCACGCTCTCTGTGAGCATGGTCCAGGTCCCCTCGTCTGTGCCGCTTCGCAGCCCCTTCATGAATCACGTGCCCAGGATGTGATCGTCATGGACGGATGTGCTTTTGATATTCAGCGTTCTGGTAAGTGCCTTCTTTCTTTAGGGACGAAGATTCTTAAGCCATGGGTCTTGCGTCTGCGATGTAAGTAGTAGTAGGAGTAGTAGTAGTAGTGCATCGCAGTAGTAGGTAGCCACCTCCACGGACAGACTAGAGAAGCGGCACGCGCTCACTCATTACAATTGAGAACGAAACTCGCGCACGGTAATAAGTAAAGAGATAGTTGTTCTGATAGAATAACCTGCAGACACAAGTATCAGTGACTTGATCTCCAAAATAATTGCCTTGTATTTAATATTTACTGAAAAATGGCAGCATATTCCATGGGTGGAATGATGGAGAGTGGGGCGAAGCATCCGTCCACCCATTTGTTCTTGCTTCCATCCGCCCATGCGTCCGTCTGTGTGGACCACCCGTGCGTCCATCCACCCGTTCGTGCGTGCGCCTGTTCATGCGGCGTCCACACGTCTATCCACGCGTACATCCATTGCGCTCATTCATGCATCTGCCCTTGCGTCTTTCCATGCGTCCATCCGTTCGTGCAGCCATCCCGTGCGATCGTCCATTCATCTGTCTGTGTGTCCATTCGTACAACTAGTCAACACTCCAAGTACCACCACCTCACATCTTTTCATCATATATTCCGCATATAGAAGCACCACCATTCAGCGGACATTCGAAGGATGATTGAGAGGAGGCACACGCACAATTTCTTACGGCTTCCGCTTCGTGTCTACTTCCCACCTTTAACCACCTCGAGTTCATGGTATATACTGGTTCACTGTATTCATGGGCAATGCGGCCCAACGCTCACTAAACCTTTCTAAAACCAAGGAGGTTACGCCCAGCGAGTGTAACGTAGCCAATCCTTCTTGTCAGATAATGCCTCAATGTACAAGCGAATGGCTGATAATGGGGAATGAGAGACAGGAGAATTCGGCTTCTTTTAGTTAAGGCGCATGCTGCGAATTTTTTGTCGTTCAACAACGCACAGAAAAAATCTTCCCCCGGCACCACCTTGTAGGTCAAAGCGTAAGACATGTTATGTACTACGGCGAGGGACGAACAGGTGCTGCTTGAAGGAGCTTCGGCCCTAAAAAACTAGTATAAGAAGGACGCACGCACTTTGAACACTATCTGACAAGACAGGGCTGCCACGTTAAACTCGCTGGGCGTGACCTTTTTTGTTTTAGCTGCATCCACTGCCAGGAGGCCACAGTTTGTGAACTTGTCTCACACGGGCTACCATTTAAATCTTCTTTTTCGGATGATAGTCAAGTGTGGCATTCGATTTGTTTGCACAGTTGGACACACCGAGCTACCCGAGCTCGCAAATGCCTCGGCGGACACGGGAAGTCTTGGTCTAGCTGATTCACAAGTCTTCAGAATCCCGAAGTGGGGAACTCCCCGTTAAGCCTAACGGAACATGCCGCTCACTTGCAGTGGACAGTGTTCTATTTCGCGCTTTTAGTTACAGCCACCATGACCTTCAACGCAAGCAGCGTCTAGGATCGTCACAGAGACCCCTTGGACATGATGCAGAGGCAGCAGCGCACCCACTCGCTCCCGCATGTGGAAGAGGCAGCATTGAGCCCCTACTTCTGGATACCTTCAATCACTCTTGTCGACGACTGGAACCACCCCTGCACCCAATACAACCAGCCCCCGACCGCAGTACACGGAAGACTTTTGCTAAGCGAGCTTTCACCAACCCAGGTGATAGAGACGCTAACTCTAACGTTGAACTCGCATTGCTTGCGCCGCCCGAAGCTTGTGTGGCGGCT
This sequence comes from Rhipicephalus annulatus, assembly GCA_013436015.1. Classification (NCBI taxonomy): domain Eukaryota; kingdom Metazoa; phylum Arthropoda; class Arachnida; order Ixodida; family Ixodidae; genus Rhipicephalus; species Rhipicephalus annulatus. Next base: position 47,722 of record WOVY01003429.1, read on the forward strand.
CGCCTCGACGCCGCTGACACCCAACTTCATCTGGCTCGCCCACGTTGAGCCCTACCTTCAGAAATCACAGCCGTGTTAACCATGGATGTGGTCGCAGTCGAAGGACCTAAGATCAACCCTGAAGACGCCACGCTCGAAGCCGGAAGGATCTCTAGCCACCAAAACAAGCAACGCAAGCATGCATCAAACGCTCTGGCATCCGCCAACTGGCAGGAAAGCACGTCCAATACCCCAATGCCGAACAGATCTGCCTAGCGTCTCCCTCGCTAACCCAGGCAACTGCGCCTGCCAGATTATCACGTCAAAGTTGTGATTCGCCCGAGGGACGGCCTCAACCTCTCCAAAGTGGGGAAGCACAACTTAGCGATGCTATTCGGCGCGAAGTGGATCTGCATGCAGCGCTTCTTAAAGAGGACATTTACCGCACATGCGTTGAAGCTAGTGAGCACATCTAATCGTAGTGAGCACATATAATCTATACAACGCAGAAATCTACTGTCAGATCTCCAAACTACTGGCGGAAAAGAAACCGATGCCGTTCGAGACTACGTTACTTCTCCTGAAAATAGCGCAAAGGAAGTTATCCGCAATATTCCCCACTACGACTCTCCTGAAGACAACTTAGCAAGTCTTGTTAATGACCGCGACCCCACGATACTACATGCTCGCCGAATGGGAAATACAAACACAGTACTCATTGTATTCGATGGCGACAAAGTCCCTTCTATGTCTACTATCGAGGAGCCGAATACAAATTTTACCTACATATAAGAAGCGCCCCGAAGTCTGCGACAAATGCGGGGCAGTCGGTCACTGTTCGGATGTCTGCCCCAAACATATGCCGTAATCTGCACGCTATGTGGCACAGCCAACCCTGCTACTGTTCATCTGTGCACCCTTAAGGGTGTTCTGTGCGGCCAAGCCCACCAGACAGGTGAGACAACCTGTGCTCAACGCTACCAGGCACCTCACCTTCTCATTTATTGTCGCCAAGAAATGCTAAGCTCCAACAACAACTGGACCTCTCAACTCGGATTTCCACGCAAGATACTCATCCGGAACGCCAGGAGGTGAAGCCTAGCGACACCCAATCCCTCAGTCCTTGTCCAACCTTGAAGCAGCGTGGCTCACGCAGCCGATCAAAGCAGCAGCGCAAAAATCAGCCCCAGGAGCTCCTATGGGGATCTGCGGTGCCCGAAGCTTCAGACGCCCCCTCTACCTTCAGCAGCGGCAATCCGGTCTCACTCTTACCACTCCTATGGTTAGCCTGGCTAGCATTGCCTCCCAACCTGTTACTATACATAATACAGCACCTACAACTACACACACGACCACACCTAATCAGGAAACCATGTCAAGTACTATTACACTGGAGCTGCGTTCACTCCGTACGTTAGTACAAAAACATCGCGTTGAAAACGCTGCTTTTCGGAAACAATTTGCCCAGCAGTCTCTATCCTCTTCTTTGCTTCGCTCTGCTGACCTCCACGCCAATTCTGCCCCCTCCCCCATCTCCCTGAACGAAAGGCTGCAGACACAGAAGAACCAGTCTCACCATCGTCGCAACCACCTACCACCTCAGCACCCATTTTGACTGTAGAATCAGCACCGTAGCAGCAACTGCATGAGACGATTCAAGCCGTACTTGACCTGCAGTTACCGCTAATGCTTGAACAAACCATTGCGCGAACATTAGAAAGATCCCTCGATTCAATACTCACAGCAAGTTAGAGCACCACCTCAACCTAATGCTCAACGGAAAGCTGAACGCCCGAGCGACAATTATCCAGAACAACTTTGAAGCCACAATTTCGAGTCTTCTTGCCAGCTACGATAGCAGTCATGGAGCTCAAGCGGTGCACACATCACTGTCGCTCCCACTCGCATCAGAAGCCCTATGGTAGCATTAATGAAGAAGCGACAGGCTTCGGGGACCAGCAAAGACAAGGCGGCATCTCGAGAGCTAAGTTCGGGGTTGAGTCCCGGGCATCTCAATACCTTTAAACCTTCACCCCATAGCACGTCCCGCTCCCCCTCCACCCGTGAATAATAATTCCGATTCTTGCCCTGAAATCGCCCAGCTGCGCCGTGACATGAAAGCACGTTACACACAGATGCATGCGCAACTGGAGTTAGCAATAGAGTGCAATAGAGTTAGAATTCAAGGAGCTATAGAGAGTGTGAGACAGGAGTCTCTAGCGTTTCGGTAGGAGATAATTACTTTATACAGGCATCAGAAGAGCACACGCATTCCCTTTTCTTTTTTTGAGTTAGTCTCATGGTTTCTGTCCGTCGCTTCCCTACGAAATTCTCAAGCCATGCGGCCCCAGCCACCACTTACAGGTGCAAGGCCAATGTTCCATACTCACACCCTACCACTTTCTATCCGATGATGATGGCGTTCCTTAACCAGCAGAAAATCGCGGTATGCTAATGAAACTGCCGGGGATAGCGACAAAAGAGGGGCTCCCTGCAACAGTATATTGTTATGACCACTAACCCTCTAGATATAATGCTACACAGGAGCCACACTGCTCCCCTACTTTATCTGATTACAACTCCACTCGTTGGAGCCTTATATTTCAAAGACATCACATGCAACAGTCACAATACAAGAATCAATATTCCTCATAAAATCTTTGAAATAATCGGCCAGGGCAAGAAAAGTTGCAGTTTCTATATACTCAATGTTCATAGTTCTCTCCGCTCATATACACATTCATTTCATCAACTCCTAATTGAAATTGGGCGTCTTGGGCGCACCCTACTTGTGTGTGATTTCAAAGCTGCGCACACAGTCTGGAGTTACCGCAAATTTTTACCAAAGGAAACTAGCCTCTGGGATGATATATGCAACTTGAGAATACATCGCATACAGATCCCGGACACACTACAAGCAGAGGGAACAGTGTCTCAGGAGACACATGCCCAGACATCACCTTTTCCAAAAACACAGCACCAGTAGTAACACATGGCCCTCACGACAAACATCTTGGCAGTGACCACTATATTGTGACCACTATAGCGAACTACACAGCGCACACTGTCCCGAGCAAAAGGTGCGTATCACGGACTGGGTGTGATTCAAAGAGCGCGAACAGAACCTTCCTAAAGAGTGAGAGTATCAAAAATTGCTAGTCTTTTTCTGATTACCTATATGCGTGTGCGCGCGCAGTCGTTACCACAACCACAAACCCGGACGTGGACCCATACCTTCTGCACCTGTGGGATGTGCGTAGAAGGCTCACGCAGCATTGGAACTGCCAACGCCTCAATCGCATGCTTCGCCGGCGTATCGACCAACACTCGCACGAGGCACAAATATAGGCACAGCTCCTCGTCCGCAACAACTGGCGGCGTTTCTTCGAGCGTCTTTCAGGCACCCTGAGCACTGCGAAAACATAGTCGATACTTCGCGCCTTTATAAATTCATCCGCTACCAAAATGTGAACTTTTCACCAACTACATCGCTTAACACATATGTACAACAACAATCCATGCGGCTTCCTTGAAAAACTTGAAAGACGTTCAATCGCTACCGGTGTCATGCCAAAGTATCGCGAATACCCACACGAGGTAGAATCTAAAAAGGAACTTGACGCGGACATAATGGTTGGTGAATTTCACGTAGTTCTTCAAGATTTCCGCCGAAATACGCACCAGGTGCTGATCAAGTTCAATATTCTGCCCTTCATAACCTCAGTGACAAATCTGAGTCATCTAACAAACCTCTTCAATGACTATTGGTATAAAATTAAAGAACCAGGTGATCAAAATTTCCGGAGTCCTCCAATACGGCGTCTCCCATAATCATATGACGGTTTTGGGACGTTAAAACCCACAGATCAACCGTTGACATAAGAGTACACTATAACAGTCATGGCGTCATGCCGACATTTTTTTAATACCTAAACCAGGCAAACCCATAGCTATAGAAAATGTGCGGCCGATATTCTTTACCTCATGCATTAGGAAGTTAAGAGAACACGTTTTTCTAGGGCATCTCCAACATTTATTCGTGTGACGGTCATTCTTTTCGCATTGACGGTTTGGATTTCGGGCACTTCTCTCTACGCAGAACGTGCTTCTACAACTCAAGGAAGAGATTCTGGGCCCTCCGTCTCGGGCCCGGACCAGGGCCATCCTCGCCCTTGATTTAAAAGGAACATTTGTTAACGTGGCACACAATGTGATCCTACAGAATCTAGCGGAATCCCATTGTAGCAGCCGCATGTATAGTTACATTCGTTCCTTTCTGCGTGACAGGACCGCTAGCATAGGGATAGAGCCACACCGCTCGGAAACGATTCGCCTTAGAGATCACGGCACTCCTCAGGGGTCAGGGCGCTTAGCATGACGCCTCCACCCCAGATCACTGTACACGTGGGTGGCGTTTCCATGTATCAGACGGAGCATGCTCGCATACTTGGCTTGCATGTTCAAGCGAGCGGAAGAGCGGACGGCACTGTTTCTCTTTGTCCCGACAATGCGAACAGATTTTCGCCATAATATGACGGGTATCAAACAGGCGCTCTGGACTACGAGAACGTGATCTGCTGCGGCTGGTGCACGCCTGCGTAATCAGGCGCATCACATACCATCTCCCATTCCACGCACTTACCCAGCCAGAATATGCGCGGGCTGACGTAATGTTGCGAATGGCGACCAAGTTCGCCCATGACTTCCCACACTACAATGCCACGACACGTCCACTAACCCTAGGGCCCATAGAACACTCTAGAAACCGTTGGAACCTCGGTATACTAGCCAAAGATGACGCCTTTCGCTCACACTCACAGGGCGACACGTGCTCTTGTGTCTGGGATGTCCAGTCTTGCACAATCGCGTCGAAGACACCGCTATCGGTGTCCTATTTTAGGTACGTCATACCTTGAGGGTGCATACGCTCCCCTGGAACATGAGTCCTGAACATGACGCGGGACGCCGGTGCGCCCGTGTTGGTACCTGATGCGTATGCTTAGTGACATCGCTGAAGCCAACACATTATATACCGATTCTGCAGGATGCCGCAACGGGTATAACACGGTAGTGTTGGATGACAACGCAACGTTACTTACAGCTGCCTCTATGAAGAGTTATACTCCTGCGGACGGCAAAGTTCTTGGTGTAGCGCTTGCTGCCCGACACGTTCTTGGCATTCTTGGGGAGGTTTACATACTAACCGATTCACAACATGCATGCTGAGCCTTTTTATGAGATGCGGTTTTCTCAAGGTAGCTCTCCAAATCCTATTCAAGGCATCGAACATCGACACATCAGCGCCCGACGTATCCACTTGCTTTGGACTCCTGGTCACGCCTCCGCGCCGGGTATTGATCGCGCTCACGCGGTCGCTCAAGAACTTACCCACTGAGCCGCCCGGCATGGCGAGGCCGAGAGTCCAGATCAAGTGAGCCCTCCAGTTACATGCCGAGGGAGATTGGCATATTGTACCAGAGCTTGACGCACCATGCACCCGCCCTCACCATCGTTCTCACGAGAGGAAGATGTGGCACTCCACCAGCTTTAAACGCTCTACGTTCCCCAGCCTCCTCTTCTTGCATAAATTTTACTCTGACAGCTATGCAGACTCTTGTCCGGGCTGTAGCAGCTCCCCAACAGTATTTCATGTCACGGTAAAGTGCGCCACAAAATTAATTTCTCCCCTTCTCGCTATTCTGTGCCCTTTTCGCACCAAATAGCTGTGGGACGATGCCCTATGTGACAGGCCTCCCGAGGTCAGCGAGGCACTCAACGTTCAACGAGCCTGGTTGGTCACCGAGATGATGGTAGGGCACCTCAACTAGAGTTACTTCCCACACGCTTTGCTAATATGTACTTAATAAAATGTTTTCTCTTTCTCTCTGTTTTAGCTAGGTTTAGCGAAAGTTAGGGAGCCTTCATGTGCGCGCATCTCTATGTTTTATGGTGGTGTCAGCCTTTGACCCACCACTTGCCACCGCCCACTAAGACACTGTGTCGCCAGTCCCGGTTTCCATTACCACAAGCGCCATGTTGATTCTCGCAACCAGTCGTCCTGCTCCGCCGCACTGCACCAGCTTCATGTTGGTGCGGCTGTGCAAGCTGCGTTTGGCAACACCGTAGACTTAGCTTTCACTACGGCACCATGCTCGAGTTAAGCGCTCCTACAAAAGCTTTGGTGTGTAAATGCCAGGGTGCTGCGTGCTGCAATGCAAAACCATCCGGTGACTGTTCCGCTTCCCGGCTTGCTTTAACTGACGGAAACACTGAATTACAAAAGTGAAGCGAGATCGCTTCGAGCCGACTACTTCTTCCCATGTTTGTGAGCTGAGCACCCCTTTTATGGCTGGTGGCTTAAGTATATCACCACATATTTTGTCAAAGAACGGACTTACTCATGCGAGGGAAAGCAGTTTGAGCAAGCAAACAAGACAACTAGCACAGTAAATAGATGAGGTTTTATTTGGCTACGCTGGTTTATGCAAGAAAAAGCTGGTTAACTTGAGTATGCTTGTTTATCCCTCGTAGTCGAAACGCAGTTCTCCAGTCAAATGACATGAATAGTCGAACGTGTGGTCCTGCATGCATTCACTACCTGCGTTTGATTGGTTTCCGAAGCCGTCGCCACATTTCTCGTGAGAAACGCCAGGCCCATAAACCACCAACAGACGCGTGTTCGCGTGTTCCTGTGATGGCAGATGTTCGCATTCCTGCACTTTCACCTTGTAGACTCTTGTAGTCTTGCATAGTTGCAAAACAACTAATTTCCATGGGTATTCTATTCAAAGACACGCGCAACCACACCAAAACTCGCTCAGTAATGGTGCAAACAGTTTCACTGTAATAAAACCGAATGCGTCAGATTCACTGTTCGTGTGAGTCCATCGTTGCGTCTGTATTATAGTCCTGACCGGTGACGTCAATGTGCAATAAGCAAGTCAGTTGTTGGCTCATTACTCAAATATGTCATATGGGAGATTTGTGCTGCGTCGTTATTTTTGTCATTTTTTTGTTTCATAACCAGCCACTAAGATCAATAATTATCACAAACACACTTTTTATTTAGTGTTTGTGGTGAAAATGTGCATGGGCTTCATATATGAGGTCGGCGTCGTACATAACTTTTCGCCCTATTGCTTTGTTGTAGGCGCACTGCGAGGACACAAGCTTCCAGCGAAGGAGGCAGGGTGGTTTGAAAAAAATTAGGCCAGGTGCTGTCTCGATGTTGTATGAAATAAAATCCGATCTGAAAAAAAGTGATTTGTCCATTGTTGCACTCCATTGTTTTTCTTCTTGCCTAATATACAGGCTTGAAGGAAGAGGGGTAGAATGGGTGTTATATGTTTGAGTGCCCTACTATTTTCTGGCAATGCTTACAGCTTGTAAGGCTTTTAAGCAGTGCATTCTACATATTACTTCGCAGTAACTTCACTTGCTGCTCGAAATAATATTACGGACAAATCAATATTTAGGGTATAGGAAACAGGCTAGCAGAGTTAGGCGGTTTACCGAGAAAATTCCGAGCTACACGGTTGTTTGATCGGCCTTCACTGTCGTTATGGGTGCCGTCATATTATGCAGCGTGGTCTCAATCCTTGCACTAGAAGGCCTTTGAGGTGTCTGTAGTGACAAAGTGAATTTGCTGCAGGATTGCCACGCTGACATTGAAGTCCGTTCAGAATACCTTTGAGGTTCTCCCCCTTGCATATACAGGCTCCCTGCATATCCTCACTCCACCAATGCAGTGAGTCTACCAGATGGGAAAAACGAACTGTTTGATCAGTATTTTACACAAGCTCGAATCACGGACACGTGTTTACTGTTCTACAAAACGGTGGCTAACTTCAGAAAACGACCCTTCAGATTCCAGAACTTTCTATATAAAAAAAACCACCTCTTCTCGTAGAAACGAACGCTGCTTAAAATGTTAATGAGCAACCGCTGAGAAACAACAATGTGGCCCGTCAAGTATGGCGACCGTTTTTGCCAGTCGTAAGACCATGATTGAAGTAGTCACCATCCTAAAACACGGAGGCACGCGCACATGATGGCTTCCTAGTGAGGGTTGGGCCGCAGTGCCACGAACTGGTGGTGGTGAAAGCTGGGAACTAGATATTAAATACAGGCTGTGAAAGAATGTGCGCGGGCCGCTCCTGTAGTGCAGCCATGCCACCTCTCGTTTAGTCCTTAGAATGTCCGCTGGATGGCAGTACTTCTATATGATGATTATATGATGAAAAGATGCGAGATGGCGGTACTTGCAGTGTTCACTAGATGGACGGACGGATGAACACACGCACGGAGGGAGAGACAGAAAGATATATGGGTGAAATGACGAATGCACAGACAGACGCACGGATGGATGGATGCATAAACTGATGTACGAGTGGACGGACGCGTGGACGGACACATGGACGTTCGGAATCAACAATGAACGGTCAGACGGAAGCGCGGACAGATTGACGGATGCTTAGCCCCACACAACATCATGCACTCCGTAGATATGCGGGGAATTTTTTCTGTCGAGCATGGGTGCAGAGTGCTTGAACAAGGCCGAGTGGCCTTACACTTATAAGAACTATGTCGTATACATGGCCGATATGCGAGCTACGACACGGCAATGCGTGGGTCCTGCACCACGGCAGCTATGAACGGTTATGCTGCCAACTACGGTGTGAGGCCATGCGTGGTTTTTGGGACCTCAAAGCAACGGCTGCGCAGACGCTTTCCGCCGATGGGTGTGGCTTGGTGGTGGCTTGGCTTGGCGAATGCGTGGCAAGGCGGTGTTAAACCCAGCTGGTGCGCAGCTGTGTATTATTTGTTAGGTGAGGGTTTCTGGCGATCGGTCAGGCATTTAGCGTCAAGCTATGAAGGCACGCTAATAAGAAGGAATTACTTAATTTAGATTGATAAAACACGCTCTGAAAACTGTATTGCTATCGGTTTCATTATTATAACTTTGTTATCAGCGGAAAAAATAAAGTTGACGCTTCATTCTTAAAACTCGCGTATAAATCTTGGCGCCTGACGTGAAGATGTACTTGTCGTATTTGCGCGACATTGACATAATTAAATGTTCTGAAACTTCATATATTAGATTAATGGCACCCACAAATGGCAACGTACTTCAATCTCATCGGCCAGAAGCTACGTATCACCAAGTAGACGCCTTCGAAATCTACGACGTCAACTTGTTTAGTGCAAGAATCTCAAGGCGACGTCTCCAACCTCATTTTCTTTTCGTACTGGTTATCGCTAAGTAGTCCTGAGTACCGGTATCGAAATGGCTGGCGGCGGCGTGTCTACGGAGCGGGGACCATCGAATCGGCGGCGGTGCGGGGAAGGGGGGGGATTACGGTTTAAGATTTGGTGGGGATAGCAACTTGTTGACTAAATTTTGAAAATGAAAAGTATCTGTTTCCCAGAAAGGGCGAAGCAGTTATGTGACAAAAGCATGTCTTGTTGTTGTTTATGTACAAATACTGCTGTTTCAATTTTTGAGACGTAATTGGTGTAAACACAAATGTTGAGCACCTTCAAAGCACAACTTAACAAAACATGTGTTCGCGCAATTCTTTTTTGCAATGGCTCAGAACCGAGTATGCGCAGATACCCTTCAAGCTTATTCTAAAAATGCACATTCCGCAGAAAAGCAAACAAACAAAAGAAAACGAAATATTTCCTAATTGATGCTACAGGCACAATATTTAGAGAATCAAATTACTCGGTATGGTGGCTTGGTGTTGGGATTTCACAGCCCCGTCTTAAGCACACTTTTATGATGTTCTTGAGAGGCACCCAGCCAGCGAACGGTCGAATGTGGTGTGAGCGGACTGGAAAGAGGGGCGCGGAGAGGAGAGAGAGCAAATGTCGAGAGACATGGTGGGTAGCTACGGTTGCTAGGGACGCGCGCGCCCGCAGCTGTTGCTATGAAGGAGAGTGGTGGACGGACTCCGCCGGACGCCTGACAATGCCCGGCTAAAAAATGCATTCGATTTTCGGACGTTAAGCCCCACAAATGAATCAATCAACCAAGAAATGCATTCGCATTTAAAAGATGAACTCGATGCGTTATCGTGAACGGACGTGAAACGCTAAATCTATGCGCAGCGGTGAGTGGATGAAGCTTTGTACTCAATTCAGAAAGTAACACTTTAGCATATTCTAGAAATTCTGGATTGATTGGGCCGGTCTCCAGTTTGTCCATAATCAATAAAATTTAGAGCACAAATTGCTTCGTTAAGTGACGTCAGAGTTATCGTAACTGGAAGAGCAGACGAGGAATAAGGTGGGTAAATGTGCAGTGCAGTGTATGATGAAACACGGCTATAGTGAGGGCAGCGTGAGAACGAAGCAACGACATTGGCGAGATGACAGGTCCCGCGGCACTACTGCAGTGCGCTCCGTCGAGTGGACACCGATGAACTTTGTCACTAACGACGTGCTCTGAAGGTGTCAACCGATACTACCTGTGGAGAAATCGCTGCATCAATGGAGGCCTGTCTGAGGTGGTTCTTCAGAAACACGTCTCCGTGCTGCCTTCCTAGGTCTTCCAGTCAGCGGGGTACCTGTGCCTCAATGTTGCACGAAAGAAAATCAAAGCTGTCAACATTGCGCTTAAAATTCACATTAGCCAGTGTCGTAATGATCAGTCACTTTTTTCTGAACAATCTGCTATGCTATGTTTTGATAAAAAAGTAGTCAATATTGTATGCTCATGTTCCGATAAAAACAGCAGCAAGTGCACAATTGTCTTTCATTTCAGCAGTTTATAGATATTTCAAAACCTGCTTTTAAGCAGTCGTAATGTGGCGATCAATGAGATATGTTTCTGAAAGAAATACTTCTGGTGAAAGGCATGACGCATTAATGAGATAAAATGCTTGTGGTTCCTATAGTGTCACGGCTGCTGATAGCTTCAAAGGTTTTCGGATCAATACCCCCTTTTACGCTTATAACACCCAAAACGCTTATTCCGTGCCACCTTGAATCAAATGCGTTAACGAGAAAAGTTTTCATGGCCTTTTAAAGTGCTCCTAACAACATTCCGGCAACCGCAAAAAGATAAACGAACACGAAAGGTCGAATTCTTTATAAGAATTATCCTTGCTAAAAATGACACGCTTCTGGGGCATGCAAATAGCCCATATCTATTACACGAGAATGTGCGCTTGAGGTGAAAGTTCAAAGGGGTTGTGAGTGTAAAGTGTGCGCCATTACAAGAGCTGGAAGTAGACAATGACAAGAATGGCACGAACCCTGGGAAAGAAAAAGCAAAAAAGACAAAATACCAATAGGAAAATTCGACGGTAGGCAAGAAAAAGGGGAGGGCGAAGCGTGCTGGCAACGCAATGAGAGAATGAGAGAGGAAGACGGGCCACGTTGCTCGGCCGTTGGGTTCCGGACCCAAGCCCGGCGAACAAATGAGTCCCGAGCGACCTGCAACGTACTATCGGCCGTGGCCGCGCGTATCTGACGTGCAACAGCTCCGAGGAATCCTGTGCCTGTGGACACGCTGAGCTGCCAGGCTTCATTGCGAGCTCAGGCGTAGACAACCTCGGACGGCTGAGGTGTCTATACCTAAGCAGCAGCCTGTTCTGTCACATAATTTCAAGGCCTGCCAGCAGATTTTGGCACTTGAGAGAGAATAAGATTGGGCGCGTTGGTATAACTTGCTAATAGCGCAAACGACAGGAGAACATAGAAGAAACGAGACAGCGCGCTGAACTGCCAACAATTCATTTTTTGCTAAAGTGTTCGCTTTCAGACAGTCACGAGTTGCACCAGTCAAGGGCCAAACACAGTGATAATGCATAAGTACATGTACATCACACCGACAAGCTAAGAAAGAAGTTTTCGTTATCGGTGAGCACAACAGAAGGGGTGTTAACACAAGCATCTTCCAAAGAGCATATCTTTCCTGCCTCTACGATTCCACTTGTGGTGTGATACCTGCAGGTTGCAGCAATAGTACACGCTGAAAATATTGCCGGCAGCCACTCGTGCTGCAGTGAACGGACAGCCATCCTTGTTTATAATGATCCAGATTGTACATATGTTCCTTCAGCCTCTCATTTATACAACGACCTGTTTGACAGACGCAATATCTGCCACACGATACAACAGGTGATATACCACATTACAGATACAATCTCTAAATTTATTTGCATATTTTGTAGTGCAACCGAGGGTGGGTCTGGACGGAGGAACGCACAGCTTGCACAGACGACTCAATTTTTGAGGTTCCGTAAAGACCACCTTCACTATAACTCGCTGTTTCACTTTCTTAAGATTGTGTGCTATCTTGTGCAGATACTGAACCACGGTGAAAGCCTGTCTAGCTGTGGCAGGTCGGACTACGTTATCGTGCCCTTTGGCCTGAAGCTCACGCAGCAGGTTTTCCTTTGTCCAGACCCACCTTCGGTTGCACTACAAATCATGCAAATATATTTAGGAATTATATCTTTAATGTGGTGTATTAGCTTATGTTATCATGTGGAAGATATTACGTAGGTCAAACAGGTCGTTGTATGAATGAGAGGCTGAAGAAACATAGGTACAATGTGGATCATTTAAACAAGAATGGCTGTCCGTTCACTGCAGCACGTGTGGCTGCCAGCCAATATTTTCAGAGTGTACTTTCGTTGCAACACGAAGGAATGGCACCACACGCCAGATCATGGAAGCAGAAAAGATATGCTCATTGAAAAATGCTCGTGTTAGCACCCCTTTTGTCACACTCACCAATAAAAAAAGTTGTTTCTTTGCTTGTCGATGTGATGTACTTCTGCATTATCATTGCGTTTCACACATGACTGGTGCAACTGTAACTGTAAAATTTAAGACCTCCGCAAGAAATAAATTGTTCGCAGTTCAGCGCTCTGTCTCGTCTCTTCTATCGGCTGTAGTTTGCGCTGTTAAGCACTCTTTATTAGATTCTGGTGAGACCAGTCATGCTTCCTGTCTATGTTAAGCCGACGTACTGTAAGGAGTTAAGTAGCGAGGTTGAATAGAGCAGGGTCAGTTTTCATATTATGGTAGTGTTACGTGTACTCGTCTTCATTGTTTTTTTAATGTGGCGACTACCTCACCTTATCACTAGAAAGTGAAAGGTGGCACAAGTGCATGCCTACGTGCCACCTTACGAAGTCCTTAATTGTTCTACAACCCAAGTGAAATCCTAAATGTTGCCTCTGCAAGTGCGCCCAAAGTGAAATGGAGATTGAAGAACAATGAATAGGTCATGCTCGTCACCTTTACTGTGCCTTTTGACACTCCAGTGGTACTTCAGATAAGGCAAGCAGGTTTCGCCACTTCCTTGAACTTGGCACTGCAGTGTGTTTGACTGTTGGTGTGGGAATATATTGCGCAATAAGTCTCAACCAAGTTGAATTGAATTGAATTGAAGTTTATTTCGTCCAGAAATTCTTACAGGATCGGGAGCATAGGCTAAAGGCTATATAGCCTGACATGGGGCCTCTGCTCCTAAATACAGTTTGGCACGCAGGCTGCTCAATCTGTCGCATTTGTTTTAATGAATAAATATATAACACAACAGGTATCACACGGAAATAAATAAATAACACAATAAATAAACCCTAATACAACAAAATTTAGCATGGTCTTGTCACACTATTTCAGGGAAAACATTAGAAAAGTCACTTTATCACAAAAGCGTCATCTGAAAAGAACCTTCAATACAGAATATAAAATAAAGCATAAGAAAAGCAACTACAACACATAACTCAAATTTATAGATAGTATGTAACAAATGAAGTACAGAAACTTCATTAAGCATACTCACTATCATGGTTCACTAGGATGGACTTGATGATGGTGTTCGAAGGTACGGAATTGAAATCTATGAGACCGTGTAAACAATTTAACATTGTGGGTATTTGATACTGAACGTGTTGCTTGCCATAACTTGTCCTTATTGCTGGGATTTCCAGCGTTGCGGACGCATAGTATAATGAGTGTTGTCAGGCGGGTTCTGAAGACACTGTGGCTTGTTTGTTTGATCCACTGCAGAAGTTTGAAATAATACAGTTTTGTTATTGTTAGTAATGCGTATTTTCAAAGAGTGGTTTGGTTTTCAAATCCCTGATAATAACATGGTGTTGCTCGAATTCTCGCAAACTCTTTTTTGCAGAACTAGTAATTTTTGATAGTTTGTTGGTGTAGTAGTACCCCATACCAAAATACCGTATGTCATTTCAGAGTTGAAAAGGGCGTAATATAATTCTATTTGTAACCATTTTGGTAAGACTGGGCTGAGCTTATATAAACATGCAACGGTTTTACTGAGTTCTACCGTTAGTTCATCAGTGATGCCCGAGATACGTCGTAATTGAAAGAAAATCTTTGACAATTGAACAGTTCTGAACATTAGACCAGGACAATATTTGAAACCTCAATTATACATTACATTGTGGTAATGCTTGAAAAATCAGCCACATTCAACTGATGTTACGTTTCCGTTCAAACACACGAAATGTGTCATGGTAAACCATGAGTAATGACATGAAGCGATGACTTTTAAAGGGGACTCCAGTTATATTAGGACTCACCGGCCCAACGTTCCTAACGTGTAAGTTATTGAATGTCTGACCTTAGGAGTATCAAATTGATATGTATAAAATAATTCATTGTAATGCTTTGTGCAGAGAAAATGAGATGTTATCTGGATGCTCATCACTTATTTATAGTTTATCTTCCAGCAAAGAACGTCCCGGGAGCAGTAGCTTTCTCGTGCTAAGCGCTGAACGCACTCAACTACAAAGAAATAATGCAAACCAGAGAAACTAGGCTTAAACATGCCTGATATTTTAATTCAGGGGATATTCTAAATATCTCCAACACGCAGTATTACAATGATGATTTACTTTACGAAAAAAATCACTTTCTTACAATCAAAAAGGCGTCCGTTCATTTCACAATGTGCGATATGAAATGCTTATGAGTTGAAATGTGGAGGTTTTGCAATGTTTTCTAGAAAGCAGTTGAAATGCGCTAAAAGTTACACAAAACAATTTGCTCTCACAGAATGTTAGTTTGAGCAACTTGGCTAATGGTGACACTTTTTGGGCTGTGACGTTACGAAACAAAGAGAGAGAGAGACATGTGGTAAACGTGATGGGTGCTACTATGGGCGCTACTATGTGTTAGCGCCTGTAACGCCTACTATGTGTATCGGTACGCGTGTTTCATCGTGCTGCACCCGAAAAGCAAACTAAATAAAGCTAGTTGATCTGTTATAGAGAAAAATGTCACTATATCTGAATACGTTCATTTCTGCGAACGTTCATATCTGTGTGTGCGACATGCAGCTTCTTACTAAAACATTATTTTTTGTGCATCCTGAAGCCAAAGAACGAATTAACTAGGAGAGCGCAAAAAAGTTCCCGAATAAAGCTAAATGCAACGTTAAGACTGCCGTTACAAAGTCAGCTGGCATATGCGTAGCTGTAACTGTTGCTAGATTAGCAACGCACAACAGAAAAATTCACAAAATATCTATGTAACAGCTGCTGAAACAAGTAGCCATTTGTTGTTCACAACAACTGCCTGCTAAGTACTATTCAAAAAGTTGCGCATCAAGAACTACGCTCGTAAGTGTTTGAAGTTTCTCGCACATGACACTAAAGGAAGGTCAGTCGTAACACTGTGCTCTACAGAGAACCATTCATAAAAACATGTTCCATTAGAACGAATCAGAAATATCGGGACCATCCGTACACAGGAAGAAAATGTTCCGAGTATCAACTGTCGTCGTTCTAAGGCATGTGACACGGGAGTGTGGCTTATGGCAAACTTCACAGCACTTTGTTTATATATCTCTGTTGTGCGTTACCGTAGTGGCTGCTCTGTGCACAATGTATTGAATAAGGCAAGTGTTGGTATTTTAGAGTAAAGGCTATCAGGAAACTAGACAACTAGTTGGCATGCGTAGGGCCCAATTTAGCCTTGATGACTAGGTTGAAGGCCTGAAAAGTCCCATGAATAAATAAATTCAGTAGTTAAAACGCAATTAGGAAATTGGTTTTCTGTGTCAAAGCGGGGTAGTAGTCGATTATGCCGCGTGTTCAGCCTTATGCTAGGCGTTACGTGGTGTATCGACGTCCTAATATAAATTAGGAAGTGCGCATATAATGGGCTTCCTAGCACTTCAAACACTCTGCCTGTAAAAAATAGCTTATGGTCTGACGCTATCTCGGCACTTACATCACATGACCCTCGTTACTTTTATCGAAACTTGTGGTGAGCAGCGCTTGTTGCGGGGACTAGAAGTGCTGGACTATTGGTTGGGGATTAGTGTTGTTAGAGCAAGTTGTGACGAGATGGTTTACATGTACAGGTGATGGATGGTAGTTGTTGCGAACCGCGCCCTTGCACAATCTTCGTTCTTGTCTACTGCCTCTCTGTCTTTTGCATGTCCGTTACATTCCTCCGAAAGCAGATGAAGCCCGTACGGCGAGTGAGGATTAACGATGAGGGTAGAAAGGTTTCAGGCGAGCGATACCCCTATTGAAAAAAAACAGTGTGATGCCAGTACGTTTTTTGGCACTGGTACACGCTGGGGACACTGGTACACGCTCGTAATCACTGGCACGTCGCTGGGCGCACTGGGAAAAAGCTGTGTCGCACTGCTGGATCAACCGCTGTGATGCTGGTGTGCACTGCGAAGCGCTGGAATTTTCGCTGGCAAGCGCTGGTGAATACTGGAGCACGCACTGTTTGTACCAGCGCAGCGTGCACGTTATTGTAGCGTGTGCCATGGTATGTTTCGGTGTCGTTGATTATAAATCGCTTGATTCGATGGCCCGGAGAGATGCTACCTTAACAGATTCCAAGCATACGTTATTTTTGTGGCACACGTACGTATCGCAGCAGTTATGATTCCCAATTTTCGCATATGCTCCACGCATACCGGCCATATTCGCATCATCCGTGTACTGCTGTAACGATTCCAAGTTGCATTGTTTGTAAGCCTGGCACAGCACGCCACTCCTAACAGAAACAAGACATCGTTTTTGCTGCAAAGTTGACGAAACGTAAAGGAGCTTTTCCGACCGCTTCGCAAGGTTTCCCAGTGGAGGCGAGCAAAAAAGCTTTCGTTGGATTCCGCCACACCGCATAAAGGTATGTCTGGCCATGCTTATCCTTCTACTTACTTCAGGAAGAATTAAAAATTTCCCGAAACTCAAATGCAGAATCTTCAACCATGCCAACTCACCGCGTCGAGAGTGGTCTTACCCAGTGCCCGGCCCGCGAGCATTAAACCTGCCATGCCAGCCGCGTTGGTACACATGTTACCGGCGCTTCTTGCTTCTTGTACCCACAACTCTAAAGTGTGAGAATAACTGTAAAGTATAGTCTAGACATCCATGAACCTAAATAAACTATTTGTCTTCTGTCCATGTTCGCACAAGGAGCGCGGACGATCGAACATCGCGCTTTCAGCTACGCAGGCTGCCACCAAAGCTGCCGGCCACACTTAGCTGGTACTTCTCTCACTGATAGTAACAACCCGCAATTTCTGTTGGTAATTTGGTACGCCTTCGTGAACTGACTCCCTGGCATATGTTTTCAGCCAATTGCGTTGGTATTTTTACGGGTGTAATTTTTAATTGTTGGTATTGATATATCTGCATATATCTGTACACTGGCACGTCCGCTGTATACTGCTAGCATAGGCCAGAAAAACAGCTGTCGCTTGGCATCGCCACTCCGTAAATGCATTTCTGGCATTGATTTACCTTCCACTTATCTTAGGTACAATTTAAGTAACAGTTATAAATGTTGCAAAGCTCAAATGCAGAAGCTTCAAGCATCGCGACTCAGATGCTTCGAGAGCAGCCTTACCCAGCGCCCCGTCCAAACGAGGCCTATCATGCCGCCCGCGTCGGGGTACAATGTGCCGGCACTTCTTACTTTAAGTAGGCACAATTTTAAAGTGTAAGAATGTCTGTAAAGTACAGTTAGACATCACTGAGCATAAATCGACCATTCATCGGCGTGTGCGGTGCCCGCACAAGGAGCGGTGACGATTGATGTGTCGTGCTTTCAGTAACGTAGGCTGTCACTGAAAGCTTCCTTCTGAGCGCAGGAGCCAGTATTTCTCTGACTGGTATGTAAGAACCACACTATTTGAGTTGGTAATTTGGTACGTGTTAGTGAACTGACATACTAGCATACTTCTTCAGTGAATTGCATTAGTAATTTCTTCGTCGGTTTCTTAGTTGCAGGTATCGATATAACTGAATATATGTAATCTGGCACGCCAGATGTGTACTGCTACATCGTTGCTTGCGCGAAAAAAAACTCAATATTCACTTGTGTGCGTAGATATCTACCGAACAAGACATTTTAATCATCCGTACATGTGACCAGTTGCGAATGCGAGAACCGACTATCAACGGAAAAAAAAAACTATCGACTGCAACAGCTGACAATCTGTGGCTGCTCCTTCAGTCAATTTGAGATTTTTCAGAGTTAAGATGTGGATGCTTCAAAAAACTTTGCACTCTTGCTAATATCCGCACGTCATTCGGTGCCCGGAAGTCATTGGTCACTGTCGAATTAAGACACAATTGTAATTTGAAAAGAACTATTATGTCAGTCTTAACTGTGCGACTTCTAAACATGAAGTTGAACAGCGCGTTCTTCGGATAAATAGTCATTTTAAAAACCCACAGGCATGTCTCGACGTGTTGTAGTGGGTAGCGTACTCGGTTCAAATTCAGGAAGTGGCGAGTTCAAATCCCGTCAGGAGACATTTTATTTTTAAATACTTTCCTATTTCAATGTAAATGCGCGCTATATCACTTATCTATTTATTTATTTATGGCGAATGGGCAGCCCCGTTTTAACCCTGTCAAGCCATTTTGCGCAGAGTACTGGGACGCTGCAGTATCCCAGTACCTGCGATGGGAGGCGCTGGTGCCAGCGCCATACTGGGCCCATAATTTGGCATGGCGCTGAACGCTGGTACCCAGTGGCGCTGGTTTTTGCAATAGGAACGTGTCATCTCTGTGATCGCTGACCGTTGCACTGGAGACGAGCTAATACATAGGTTGACTGAGACAGTCACAACTGCAAATGGGAAGCTTCAATGGTGTTTTGCGGCACTGACATCTCTCAACAGCTGCAACGTATCTTTTGACTGAGTGTGCATGTCCTGGCCAAAAGAAGCGTCGGTGTATCCGGTCGTGAGTGCGTTACACACCAAGGTGAATAGTCGCCGAATGGTCATGAAGTTTGTGGAGAGCTTCCAAGCGGAGGTTTTTGGAATGAGAAGAAGCAGAGCCGGTCCATCTGGCCCAAAACTTTGGTAGTGTAATACACCATCGTGAAGGACGAATGAGCAATAGGACTGATCAGAAGATGTTGATTCAAGACCCTCGACAATAGCACGCAAGGGTGCATCACGGCGCTGCTCGTCACCAATGCATGCAATTGCGAAAGAGAGAAGAGGCAAGGGTCCATGTCGGTGTCAGGGATATTGCTCAATACAGTGACCTTGTAGCAGGACAGGCAGTCTCTGTCCTGATGTAGGTGTGCGGACTTGTACATCGCAGTATAGGTATACTCTTGTAGTCACAGAGCTCACTGCCATAGCTGGCCAGTAGAATCCTTCAGTGTGTAAGCCAAAACGTTGGTCAGTTATTACAGAGTAAATTCTGCAATATAAATATAAGTGGAACTTTTAGACTGCCTAAACAATAGCAAGACATTCCTGCCCTGTAATGCAATAGTTGCGCTCACCAGCCATGACGTGGCGGCTAGCGTCGGCGTTAACTTGGGCGCGTCCCCGTTGGCGTTTGGCTAGGATGGCTCTGATCACGTGACCACTAGCATCGGTTCGGACTTCTGCCGGAGACGATGGGTCCCATTGAGTCAATGTAGTGTAGTCATGAGTAGCGTTATTAAGGAAAAAAAAGCAGCAGCTCTGGCGGTACACCACGTAAGTGTGACGTCTTTCTTTAGAAGGTCAGTGAGCAGCCGAATGATGACTGTGAAATGTTTCACGAACCTTCTAAAATAGGAACAAAGTCCTACAAAAGCTGAAAGTATTTTATTGACTGGGGGTACAGGAAAACTCGTGACTGCACGAATTTCCTCTGGGTCCGGCTGCACGCCTGATCTGTCAACAAGGTGCGTGCTTAACACTATTTGCCGGCGTCCGAAGTGACACTTCGACGATTTTAAATGAAGGCTAGAAGTGCGAAAGATATCGAGAGTGGCTCACAAACGCTGAAGATAGGTATGAAATATTGAGGAGTGTACAAGGACATCATCCAGTTTCCCAAGAATTGTTGGCCATTTGAACCCTTGTAGCAGATAGTCCATCATGTGCTCGGACATGGCTGAGGCGTTGCATAGCTCAAACGGCATAACAGTGAACTAGTCTAGACTGTCTGGAGTTACAAACGCAGTCTTCTATTAGTCTTTTTTTCTTGACAACAATGTGCCAATAGCCGGAACGTAGGTCTATTAAGAAAGGTGTCAGGCACCGTCGAGATAACTGAGATAGTCATCAATGCGGGGCACAGAGTAAATTTTCTTTTTTATCTCATTAGGAGAAGACGAATCCAATGTCTTCCACCCACCGAGAAAAGGCACACCACAAGGCGCTGTGATCTCGCCTACGCTTTTCAACATAGCCATGATTGGTCTAGCCAAAAAACCTGTAAGGTATTCCCGACATCCGACACTCCTTCTATGCGGATGACATCACTATATGGACAACCATGGGCAGCTTGGCAGAAAAAGAAGAGCGGCTTCAACTGGCAGCTAAAACCATCGAGGATTACACTAAAGAAAGGGGACTTCAGTGCTCAGCAGACAAATCGGAACTCATTCGGTTCTCCAAGAGTAAAAAACAAAGGACAGACCCGAGCCTCCGCCTTAAGGTCAAGCTAGACGGCAATATTATTCCAGAGAAAAACAACCGTTCGAATCTTAGGGATGTGGTTACAGTCCAATCAGCGATGTCTCCACCCACTGCATATGCTTAAACGAACAGCTCAACGAATTGTTCGTATGATAGTTAGAATAACGAACAATCTTGCTGGACTGAAAGAACAAGACGTGCTTCGTTTGGTACCGAGCTTAGTCATCAGCAGACTAACATACTCGCTACCCTACCACAACATGAATAGAGAGGAGAAAGAAAAAGCAGACAAAATAATAAGGATGGCGCATAAAGTAGCTCTGCGACTACCACAAAGCACTTCAACTGCGAAGCTATTAGCGCTCGAACTTCGCAATACATTTGATGAGTTGGCTGAGGCACAAATAACCACCCAGATTAACCACCTCCTACAGACGCCAACCGGCAGAAATCTTCTTCAGAGGATTGGCCTTGGTGAACAAGTACAGACACATGGAAGAGCTAAGAAATTGTCGTGCTCAGTCAGAGCCTGGTACAAAATATGCCCCCTACCGAAGAAAATGGACCCAGTTTTACATGCTGGAAGACGTAAAGCAAGAGCCGCTTACATAGATAAAAAGACAAAATAATTGAATACGGCGAGATTTACTGACGCTGCACCATATCAGGCAAATGCAGAGAACATGGTGGCCGTGGTCCCAGACCGAAAAGGAAACGTCACAAGTTGTGCCTCCATAGCCCAAGCCTCTATTACAGAAGCGGAGGAGATAGCGATCGCGCTGGCAATCAAGGAGGGCAGGGAGCGAAAAGCCCCAGTGACAATAATCACAGATTCGAAGGCTGCATGTAGAAATTACGAAAAAGGTAGATTATGTACGAAGGCCTTCCAAATTTTAACCAAAGCTCGTAAGGACTTCCCAATTGAAACACCTAAACCATTATCTGGGCGCCAGGGCACGAGGGCGTCATCGGGAACCAGTTTGCGGATGAGGCGGCTCGAGGCTTCACAAACTACCGAGCTTCCTTGCACACTGCAATAGAGGATCCAACGCTCTAGACCCTAACTTTGGTACGATTCTTCAGTATTAGAGGGAAAATAGAAAAGTATATCCAGCACCGCGTAAGAAACTCACAGCAATGGAATCGGTGGCATTACGCAGAATCCAAACAAACACATACACGAAGTTACACAGGCTGCATGTATTCTACCCCACAGCATACAAAGACAAGACATACAAAGCATACATATGTCCGTGGTGTAGGGCCACACCAACTCTGTTTCACATCACGTAGGAGACTACGCATCACAATCAAGAATACCACAATAAGAACAACACAGAGGAACAATGGGAGGCGCTGCTGTCCAGCTCGGCCATGTTGATCAGCGCTGGCTGGTCCAACGGTTGAGATGATGGCTAGGGGCCAGCGGAGCGCTGAAATAGGGGCCCGACCATTTGAAATGCTCCGCGTTGTGCGCAAATAAAGTTTGCTCTCTCTCTCTCTCTAGGGGCGAAGCTCCTTATAGCGGTACCCGTTCGTCCCTCGTCGTCGTAGTCGTAGTCGTAGTGTGTAACCAGTCTTACGTTTCGACCTGCAAGGTGGTGCCGGTGGATGATTTCTCCTGTGCGTTGTTGAACAATAAAGAATTCACAGCGTGCGCGTTAACTCAAAGCCGAAGTCTCCTGTCTCTCATTCTTCATTCGCAGTCATCGGCATGTACAATGAGCACTATCTGACAAGAAAGGGTTGCTACGTTATACTCGCTGGGCGTAACCTTCTTGGTTTTAGAAAGGTTTAGCGAGCGTTGGGCCGCAGTGCTATGAATACAGTAAACTAGTATATACCATGAACTCGAGATGGTTAAAGGAGGGAAGTAGACACGAAGCGTAAGCCGTAAGAAAGTGTGCGTGTGCTTCCTCTCGTTCAGTTCTTGGAATGTCCGCTGGATGGCGGAGATTCTATATGCGTAATATATGATGAAAAGATGCGAGCAAAGGGCACTTGGAGTGTTGACTAGATGGACAAAAGGACACACAGACAGATGCATGGACGGACGCGCGGATGGCTGCACAGACTGACGGACTCATGGACGGACACAAGGGTGGATGCATGGACAAATGCAGGGATGGACGCACGGATGAACGTGCGGACGCATGAACAGACGCGCGCAGGGACAGGCAGTTGGACACATGGACGGTCACACAGACGCACACATGGACGAAGAGAAGCAAGAACTAATGGACGGACGGATGCTTCGCCTCACTCACCATTATTCACTTCGTTGATATGCTGCCACTTTTTTGTGATTCTATTCAGATGGCGGTAATCAACACTGAAGCGCCACATGTCACATTTCATTTTAACGAGCCTAAGAAGGAAAATCCAGGGGCTTGAAGAGTTTTTTTTATAGAAATATACTTTCTTAGCGCGCAGAGAACGTTTCTTAGTGCGAAGGGAAGAAGTATATTCTATCAAAATTGCAGTACCAACCAGCCCAAGTAGCCACTCTTTTGCTTGAAGAGGGCTTAATAATTCCTTCGAATAGCATCTTGGTGACTTCTTGATGAAATATCTTACGCTCGGTGGCAAACATCGGATGTGGTCGGCGATGAATTAAAAGAAAATCAGTGTTGATCTGGGCTTCACTAGTATAGTCTTCCCGAGTGGATGGCTGTCTTTGTTGCATATGCCGTATATTTGAAGCCAGGCGGTGGCATAGCGTGGCTGACTGCGCAAGTTTGAGGTTCGGGGTGATAATAGAGCGTAAGGTCGCATCAAGGCACGTGGCCTCCAGCGGGTGACATGGGTAATTAGGACATACGTCTGCTGCAAAACTAGTGACGAGGTCGTCGGTTAATGATCTTAGTGTGCGTACCGAGTTTTCGTGAGGTAGAACTTGATTTGTGGAAGCGAAATGGATAACAGGTAAATATGTTTGGTTAGGGGCTATGTGCGCTATAGAGTGTGGCACAGTCACGTCACGTGCCAGGAGAACACCAGAACTGGGCGTCACAATATAATCACCACCGTGCCCGGAGAAGGGTGTCGCCAATGCAACGAGTGTGAGAGCTTTAGGTAGTATCTGGGAAAAGTGAGTGATGCAGAGGCAGCTTGATTCTTGAGATTTCAGGGCGAGAATCCAGAAAAAGAGGAAGTTCTTGGCAGAGAGTACCAG
>WOVY01003430.1:0-72500 GCA_013436015.1 Rhipicephalus annulatus
CATACATTTTGGCGGAATCTACTAGGTGCGCAGGCGTGCGAAAGGTTCTTCTGAGAAGGCGAAGGTTCATCGAACAGCGCTCCCCCCTTCCATATTGTATCATTATATGGGATGACTTTGCTCCCCCTATTATGATTATGTCAATGTACGGGGCTGGCTTTGAACCCCCTTTTGGGTAACTAGGGGGACGGGGGGCGTTTCTTTCCTCCTTACGCATGCCTATGACAAGGCCCTACGTAGTTCCTATAATCCCGCAGATATGAGGTAAAATTTCCTGTGGTGGGGCCGTCGACTGAAACGAACTAGTTTTATGAAATTTCGCTGAGCTTTGTTGCCAAAGCACAAAATAGACGTAAATAAAGGACGTAAACGTGAGGTGATTTCGGCTTATAATTTCAAAACAAACTTGACCTTGACTTACTACTAGATATTTAAACCCGTGACGGTAAATTAACCCCATTTTTGTTCTCGTTGTACAATTTATCAATATAAACCAATTAAATGTTTCATTCAACTTTTACTTAACCAGCACAAAGCTCTAACTGCACAGTTCTCTTTGTTTTCCTTGCGTCTAGTCGCCATTTCGGCTTTGAAATGAAATCGCACCTTCGTGACTGTTAGCCCAGCACATAGACGTTCAGTCGCCAGAGCGGTTTTTTTCACCGTATGTCGAAATAGCCACGGTATGATAAATTGACCAGAGATGTCGTCTTAATCTTTTTTTTGAAGAGCGTAGTTTCTGTGGGGTCCACCTTGTCGACCATCCGTATAGATATAATTGGCGTGATCACGATCAATATCAAACGGTCGACATTATCTGAAACGAGACTAACAATGCTCAAAACAGGTAAAAATAAACGTATAACATATAAAGTAACGTATTAAGCAGGAATAATAACGAACTTGTATAACTGAATACATACAACATGAGGGCCCCCTTCACAACTCCTCTGCGAGGTATGGGGCCCTGCCTTTATAAAAAAAAACTGACGTACATATGTCCTTGTGAATACCCAATCGCAACAATCAACTCTACTGAAAAAATTGGCCCTGTATCTGCATGTAATCTGCAAATGTAGTCGAAAGACGATAGTCTTGCGTGTGGAAAGAGTGAACAAAACTTTATTAGATGTTCTGAGCAAGAAAATTGGTGAATTGTATTTCGAAAGCGCTGCGTTAGAGTGCCTCGAGCGCACAGCAGAGGCAAACGAGCACATTAAGTCACGACACACGTGAGACATGAGCTCCATCTGGCAGTTTCTTTTGGAAAACAAAGCACGTGGCCGTGCGCGCCCGTCTCAGTGGTGATAAGGTGTAGAACTTGAGGCGACGGATAGGTGCCACCACCATCTCGTCTTAGCAAAGCGTTGAAAACACCCCCGTTCCATGAAAGCGTTGCATGGTAAGCGCATCGTTCCCTAAAATTACTTATGTATGCGTTTTCTAGTAAGAGATGCATATGCAGAATATATGCGTGTTGTTATGGTGCCCCAGACATGCGAAATAATTGATTTTAATTGACAATTGCGCAATCATGAACGCTCAACCTTGAGCAACATTGGTGGTCTCTGCGGATGGGGTTGGCCGTTTCAAGTACCCGATGCCGGTAAGAGTGGGCAAACAAACAAATGTACAGACAGACAGACCAAACATATTGCATCGAAGGTCCCCAAGAAGTACTATGGTCTTTAACAATTGAAATTGCTTCGAAAGCATACGATGGACACAAGCCTCGCGCAAGAGAGGACGCCCACTGCCTCACCAAGCACGCCATCGCTCGTACCACCGGGCCTCTCCGGTGTCTTCGTCGCTACATTTGACGGAAAAAACGACCTCACAGAATTTAAGGCAGATGACACTTATCTCAAGTGCCGTAAGAAAGTCGATAAAACGCTAGTAAAAAAAAAAGTAGCGCACATGTTGCACACTGAGTATGAGGAAACGCTAAATGCTTTCCTCAAGCACTGACGTCATCGACCGTTCGTGAACGGAGCGGCGGAAAATTTAAGAACGGGATTCGCTGGGTGCCCGTGCAACGCACATCCCCAAATTTCGGAGTAGTAAACCTGTAAATAATTCAAAATTTAGAACGACGCTGATATCTACGGAAGAACGACATTAGCGCTAGATATTTATTGATGTTACGTTTGTGTTTTCTTTTCTCATTTATAATGCTGTCCCCATTGATTATGGTAATGATGAGTCGACACCGGCAACAGTCGCTTTTGACCCTCCTTCATTAGTCTAGAAAGATGAAATATATGTCACAAGTTCTTACACGATAGCGTTAAATATCCCTTTCAGCAAAAAAAAAAAAAATGCGGCGTCGGAGTCAGCGTTCTAGGTAGATTCGAACCGAGGCATTCTGCGCAGTAGTCCAGGATCATACCGCAGAACAAAGCCAGTGGTTTGAAAATGCTTTGGAAGGGGATCCTATAAGGCTTTTAAGTTGAATCCGAACCCAGGCATTCTGCGCAGGTGGTTAAGTATCATACTACAGAGCGAAGTCAGTGTTTGAGAATGCTTTGGAAGGGGATCCTATGAAGGCGTTTAAGTTGATTCCGAACCCAGGCATTGTGCGCAATATCAAGTATCATACCACAGAGCGAAGCCAGTGTTTTGTTTGAAAATGCTTCGGAAGGGGACCCTGTAAAGGCGTTTTAGGTGGATTAGAACCAAGAAATTCTGTGCAGTAGTAGTTATACCACAGAGCTAAACCAGTGCTTGAAACTGCTTTGGAAGGGCACCGTATAAAGGTGTAATGTCGGGCGAGTATTTACTGATGTAATATCGGAAGGCAGAAGAACAGAATCGCACCAGGCATCACACTATGTGAAGAGCGTAGTGAGTGGTTACAGCTTCCCACCCGTACACAAATGGCTAATCCATAATTTATCTTCATCGGCCGCTGCTTCAACAAAGTGTTCAGCTATACGCTGATGCACGCGTTCTATTACAGGCTCTTAGTGGGTAATTCGCCACTTCGCAGATAGGTGGATTATGGCGTAGTCGGTACTTATCTAAGTTCACAACAATTGACTTGTTCACTGACTCTTTAGAAACTATCCAGGAGCTCAAGAAAGTTCAGAAGGTGACGGAAATCCGCGCCGCAATTCATAGGATGAACCACAACACAGCTACTTGCTTCAAGGTACACTGAATTCAAGACCACGGTGCGAACCCACACAATATTGCTACTAACCGGCAGGCTCACTGCCCTTCAAATGTAGACCTTCCAGCTATTCCCCTTTCACCTCAACCCCTGAACTGATAACATGGTCGTAAAAATGTTCTTCGGTAGAATACACGCGCTCTTATTCCAACGTGTGTCTGATCTCTCCTTCTTTCACCTTACTCGGGCGGAGGAAGTCGTGCTTAGGAGGCTTCGGGCAAGGGTGTCCCTTGCCCGAAGACGGCTGTTACACCGGCTGTTATATCACTGTGGAACTGGTTGCGTTTACCAGTTGATGATAAGCGTCCGTATTGTACCACAGTGATAGAAGCAGATGTATACCACCTTACATAGACATTCCAAGGGTTACACACAGAACGCTCCCGTCAACCTCTGCAAGCCGCTCGTCGCGACAGCGACAGAACCAATTACGACCACTAGGTACATGCAGTGGCGTAACTAGGGGGGGGCAAGGGGGTACAAGTGCCCCGGGCGCCACTAGGGAGGGGGCGCCAGCCGAGTCCTCGGGTTGGCGCCCCCTGGAAAGGTTGTCAATGTTTTTTTTCCGTAAACCGCCTGGAAGGGGGGAGGGGCGAGGTTGTAATGTACGACTGGAAGTGGGGATGGTGGTGAAGGAAAGGGTTGCCGCAATGGCTTTTGCATCGGGAAAAGGATCCTCTATTTTCATTTTGCTGCGCTACCTCCGTGCCTTCCCATGACCCTCGGCTAAGCTTTGTTTTGTGCTCCGCAGCACTGGGTTAGATGAGTTTCAGCGAACCCCACCAGCCTCCCAAACCACTTACTGAAAGCTTCCCTGAAACCAACCACGTACGTAAACAAAATAAAATAAAAAAGTTCGAATGCACCTTTTTTGAGTGAGAACAGAAAACTCCAACGAAATAGCCGATCGTCCAACGACTAATCGTCCACGCAGCGGCGGAAGGAAGGGCGAATATAATCCGTGACCTCGGCACCAAAGGCTAAACAAAAGGCGTTTATTCGCAGAGTTCTCTGGAGGAAAGACGGAGAAAGCGTGACACGACGGCGACGTTTGTTGATTCCCTGCATCGCGGGCGCCAGCAAAGCAATAGAAGGGCGGGGGTCAACGTTTCCCCACATGCCATCCACCGCCATGGGCAGGTTCATCCTTTGGCCCAAAGAACACGCACCTGCGAAAAAAGCGCAGAGCGTAGTGTACCCGACAGCATGTGCCGACTGCCCCGCTTCGTACGTTGGAGAAACCAAGAACTTCCCTGAAAGAATGCGGCCGCACAAGGATGACCTCCATCAATGGAACAGCGAACGGAGCGAAACGGCAGAACACTCCGACCAGTTTAACCCCCATACCAGACCCGAGGGCGCGGTGTCTAGCTGGTTGCTTTGTTTTGTACTCACCCTGCATTCCTTGGGATGCACAAATAGCGCGAAAGCTTAGGTACGAGAAACTTGGGCCTGGGAAGCGCCCGTGCCGTCAAGCTTTTTGCAGTGTGGACTGGAAGAGAACAATGACGGGTAAGGGACTTCCGGAAGTTTGAATAAAAAAAGAAAAATACTATACAAAAACGCGGGCGTAGCTCATCGAAATCAGAACTGGTGGCCCTTGGCCTCCGAAATGGCCCGCCGCGCGCCAGTAGGCAATCGCGGAAGCCTACATTAGCGCTTTTAATGGGGGGGGGGGGGATAATGAGGGGCGCGGAAATATATTTGCCCTGGGCGCCGTCCTATCTAGTTACGCCACTGGGTACATGACAACACATTCCACAAGACACTACTTCAATTCATGCACAACACCAGCCTACCGGCACACATTTAATACATATACACGCACAAAATATTATGCCTCAAGGGCAAGTATATATCGCAATAAAAACAAACAGTACTTCTCAACTTCGCAAAAAGGTGAATTACGGCATAGCGGGTACCATTTGTCCTCGCAGTGGGCACCCTTGGAAAGTTCACAACAAGAATTGCCACGCGCGCAGACGTCACTTTCCTCAGGGAACGGTTGCTCTGTCAACCACCGAAAACCGATCGAAGCGTGGCAAGCGAATGAGAAGGTGATGCGAAGGAGGCCCGAAACGGTGCCCCGTTCCACTCCTAAATGCGAATAATAGGCGTTCTTTAAGCTCTTTAGGTAATCTGAACATTTATAAACATATAGATGATACAACGGCAATCCACAAGTAACTAATATTACGCTGCGACAAGCCTTCGCCCTCGTAATAAAGAAAAAAAAAGTGGCAGCTACGGCCTAGTGGTGTGGACAGCGAGGAAGCAGTGGAGCAGAGGTGTCTTCATTCCCTCCCCCTCTACCCTCTTCAGCCTCACTTTCACTTTCCACCACAGTTTTCCGTTTTCATGCTCTCCCCTGGTTATATTGATTTCCTCACACTTACCTCCCTTTCCACATACTATACTACACATGGATATGCTAGGCTCTCTGTCTCCCTCTTTCTGTTTCTTTCTCTGTATTTGTCTATGTGTACCTCTTTTTTGCTCTTTTTTTCATTCCTAGCCAAGAATTTTTCTTTTCTTCTAATCCTTTATACTCATATTCTCCATTTTCCTCCACCGATCTTTCTTCCGGCGCGTTGCTAGGCGACTCGAGATGCCATGGCCGTTCGTGATGATGACAGTCCTATTGAATGCTTCAGCATTGAACTTCAAGTTGAAGTTTGAGTCCTCGTTCTAGATGAGCACTCAGTGCAGCAACATGTCGATACGAGTATTTCATTGAGAAACTATCATACATAGGGCTCTTCTTTGTTGTTTACGATTATTAACCAGAATGACAAGCTGGGCGGGTTGGTAATTAAACATAACATTGCCGTTGGCAGCGTGACCCTGACGTAGGACTAAAAGGATCGGACACAGGCAACCGTCTACAGGCGAAATCACTAGCGAGATTGTGGAAGAATACCACAGGTACGTAAACCAGAGTTCGTGCGTGAGCTGGTGCTGCATTGCTCTGCGTGAGAAAGAAGTGCAACTTCTTAATGATATAATCATATGACACCCTCTTAAGACATGCGGTTGCCACGTGATCATTTTTTGTACTTATTAAGCACATGTGTGAAGAAATGAACCTAGTTGTCAGTCACGGCTTCTCTGTGTCGGAGCCTTTTAATCCTCCTTCCGGGTCACACGGCCCACAGCAAAGTTATAGGATTGTTAACTCTGAGATCATGTGAACATTCAGGGTCAGGTGCATTTACCCAGCTGCGTGGGACGAGGGATGTCCAACTCAATGGATATAGAGGAAAGTGACTGGTATAGAGAAGAGAGGTCTGTGGTTTATATCGCACTGCATATACAATGTATGACAGTAGGGGTCAAATAGAAGGCATGGATCCAGATGAAGTTACCCGGAAGTAGACTCATTCTTAAGTTTGCAAACACCGATGGCGGGAAGTCTTATCGGCTGTCCGCAGGACCGCTCTCCGAAGGAAGTCGTCGGGCGCCTTCCAAGAGGCTCTACATCATGTGAGCTCGCTATCTGAACCTTGTTTTCTATCCGAGCTTGCCTTGTTCTCGTCTCATTTCGCAACCGATATTTCCCCGTCCGGACGATTGTTATCGCAGTATTACAGGCAGAAGAGTCTCGAGGGGCAAGTGCTTCCCTATTGGGTTGTACAAGCTCTTGATTCTATTGCGTCGAGTGTTTTGGCCTTATCAATTTGGAAAAAGGCATTGCGCTTTCAATTGCTGCAGCGTTACCTAAATGCGATATAGTTGCAGAATCGAACCTCGGCCACCGTGGTTGGATTTCGATGGAGAAAAAATGCTAGAAGTTCATGTACTTTGATTTAGAGTGTAGAAATTTCTGGAGCCATCTGCAACACTGTTCTTTATAATTGTATTCTGATATTGGGAATTAAAACCCTGCTATTATCATCATCATCTAGTTTGTGGGGCAGGAAGTGAGAAGTGGGTGTAGTCACACACACACACACACACACACACACACACACACACACACACACACACACACACACACACACACACACACACACACACACACACACACACACACACACACACACACACACACACACACACACACACACACACACACACACACACACACACACACACACACACACACACACACACACACACACACACACACACACACACACACACACACACACACACACACACACACACACACACACACACACACACACACACACACACACACACACACACACACACACACACACACACACACACACACACACACACACACACACACACACACACACACACACACACACACACACACACGCACGCACACACACACACACACGCACGCACGCACGCACACACACACACACACACACACACACACACACACACATGAGATATAACAGACAGTAATGTTACCAGCTGTGAGCAGTTCCTGCTCACAGCTGGTAATTTTTTCATCCACTTTTCTTTCTTCTTATTTACATTCCATTGGTTCTAATAACTTCCCCTCTACATTCATTGGCATTACTGTCTGT
Organism: Rhipicephalus annulatus; assembly: GCA_013436015.1. NCBI lineage: Eukaryota > Metazoa > Arthropoda > Arachnida > Ixodida > Ixodidae > Rhipicephalus > Rhipicephalus annulatus. The sequence goes on from WOVY01003430.1 coordinate 7,678, forward strand.
TATATCTCATTAATATTGTGTTAAACCACGGAAATACGAGCCCTTAGGTATACACTTCTCTCCCTTATTTTATATATATATATGGTGAATAACGGCGGTTATCGATGTCAACGGCAAAATCCAGCCGAGAGTGTCCCTATAATTGCTATCGCAATAAAAACTTTATCACAATTTTTACGAGCCTGTACGTGACAGCCCGTTCCGCAATCGTGCACGCCCGACAACCACCGAATCCAGCGACAACACAACTTGCCTTGCCGATTCTTAACGCCCCGACGTCCTCGCTGTTTTAACGAACCACCCGCTTGTCGTGATTGCCCGTATGTTTTATCGGCATTTGTGAGTCGCGACGCGCCTAGACGTCAACTAGTAAACTTTGCTGTGTGCAAGTGCCGTGTTATAACTCTGTTGTCCGTGTATGTCTGATCACGAAAAGCACGATGCAGAACAATTTGCAGTGGTCATAGACTGTCGACCCACCTAGCGGAATTCAGAAGCGTCTTATCAAGGATGATCAGTAGGCAGACACTCCCAATGATTTTTTGTTCGGTGGTGCTATAGCGGCAGTGTTAACGCGTTAGAACAAAACGAACACAAACAACTTCATTTTTCGTGCATCAGCGAATACACCGGACCATCGGTAACAAGATAAGTCTGATTCGTTCTTGCGAGACGCGAAGTTTTCGTGAAAATACGTGGAAACTGACGCTTACTATTATAGCCCTCAGAGTACACAGCTTCGCGACATTTTCTGCAGCCACTTTGGATAGCTAAATGTTATCGCCTGACCATTACAGTTAGAACCAGCCTTGTTTTACGTGCGTATAGCATTCGTCAGTGCTTTTGTAGTGCATGAGTTCCATAACATTCATTGTACGTGGAAAGTAGCGCAGGTTCCCGAATTGCGTTCCTAAAGGTGTGGCAGCTTGGTATGACATGACGGTAGTTATAGCACGAGAACAAAACAATGACGCAGAAACAAGGAGGACACATGTTCTTCGTGTCTTTCTTGTCTCTGTGTCGTCGTTTTGTTCTCGCGCTATAACTATCGTCATGCGTTCCTAAACCTTGGCCTACGCTGTGCCGCTTGTTTCTTACGTTCGTTGTTAGATGGCGGCAAACAGCAAGCGATTCCTTTCTTGACGGGTATCGGGGCGAAATGATCTCCGCCCTCCCCCACTCCCCAGATAAACGGGGTGAGTGATGCCGTGTGGGTGTTGTGCGTGGTGAATGACGCGTTGTTAGTGCTATCGAAGTCGCTTGGCGGAGAGAATTCTTCAGATTACTTTCATCAGGGATGTTCAAAGAGACCGTCTTGACGTCGAGGATTTTTCACTGGACGTAGATGGTTGTCAACGCACGGAGAGTGACAGTGACGATGAACGATCAGCTGATATATTAGCTGATCGTTCATCGTTGCACTTCAACTGTCCTGTCCTGTCGCGTTTTTTTCACGCTCGTAAGTCACATCGATTGTATTTATTGTGTAATATTCTTCAGCGAGCTCGAAATTGAAGCATATTTTTTCTTGTGCATGCAATGTATCTCAATTATAGTGGATATTACAAAGGGCTGCAGCTCGACCAGCGAAGCGAAATGGTTAGAGCAATGAAATCTGTAGTTACGACTACAGTCTACGCTATCTTCTTCTGAACTTCACCGGTGACGTCTCAACGACGCAACCACCACAATGATATCGACACGCGTACGCTTTCGCAATTTCGACGTTGCGAAAAGCGTACGCGTGTCGATATCATTGCGGTGGTCTAGTGTCTAAGGTGCTCGGCTGTTGACCCGCAGGTCGCGGGATCGAATCCCAGCTGCGGCGGCTGCATTTCCGATGCAGGCGGAAATGTCGTAGGCCCGTGTGCTCAGATTTGGGTGCACGTTAAAGAACCCCAGGTGATCGATTTTTCCGAAGCCCTCCGCTACGGCGTCTCTCATAATCTCTCTTGTGACTCATCGTGACAATATGGTGGTTTTGGGACGTTAAACACCATATATCAATCAATCATCATTGTTTCGATATCGTTACGGTAAACATTCGGTCCTGTGAAGCCGCGACGGCGCAGTACCCGCTAGTGGCCTACTACTGCGGCGAACCCGCCAGACAGGCTCGGCACTAATGATCTCGGAGAGCCATTCAGTTCATACGTGAATTCTAGTTCGCGCAGTTTTTTTCGAACCATGTACAGGAGGACTACGCAAAGCATCGTTGGTGCACGTTCGATCAGCTGACACCACCACCATTTGCACTGCCGCGAGAAACAAGGTAGCGAACATTCAGCAGTTCCTATCGGCTGGGAAAGTTCCTTCTTTCGATATACATGTCATTTCAAGATCAAGAGTTCATCCGGTGAAAGCGGCATGGGGTGTACGTCCGCGCGTCCTATCTTTTCTAATGCGAATTCACGGGTTGATCATCCTTCCACAGCCATATTGAATTGCATGGCGCGCCAGCTATAGGCCGCGGGCATTGCGAATAGCGTGTAATTAATATCGCTACTATGAGTGAAACAACAAAACAGTAAGAAAAAATTGGTGGCGCATCTGCACGCTTCGCTGCAAATGTCACGGCGATATTCTTCTGCCGGTACATGAGTCCTGATCTCCTCCACGGCCACTGTGACCCTGTTCTTGTACCATTTGCGTCCTGCATGCCATGTGGCAGCACCATATCGTGGGAAGAGGACTTTTTCGGGCATGAAATCACATTTTCAGCATGGCCTAAGAAACACCAGGGTCTTTAGGATTACGTATCTATGTATTTCATAGCAAAGGAATACACAAACTAATACCTACGTGTTGATATTACGCTCACATATGCGTAATATGTGCTTCTTGATCGGCAAAGTTCACAAGCATGAACACAGCCACTAGTTCAAGATGGCTGGGCGTTCGGCAGGTGCCTAAACTTTGGGCGGGTGGCTGGATTCTCTGATAGACGAACAGACAGAAAGAGAAACAGACCGATATTTCTGCATTCAGGTATTCCAAAAAAGGTTATCAACATCTTTAAAGAAGTGCGAAAGGAAAATTCTAACGAAATATGTGACTGCTGACGCATATGGTTTGCAGAAGAAGAATTGTGGAACAATTATTTTGGTGAAGTTTACACTTTTTTACACAAATGTTTTTGCATCACTCACGTTGACGCCACCGCCGGTCAATTTCACGTTTGATGAGGCCTATTAGGCTTTCCCCTTCAGTAGAATGCGCGGGATTAGATTCCACGGAAGTGATTCATCGCTCTAACGCGTGCAGAATAGACGAAATTGTGGAGACAGGAGGGGTTGCCGCCGCCGATGCTTGCTTGAAAGCTGATACACCTCCGCATGCAGGATTGAGTAGGTGGTATACGATTGCATTCCGTGGCATAGCCGCGTCAGAGTGCTTTTCTCTTCTCTTTGTGCGATTACGTCAAGGCCGTCTCAGATGGCTAGCTAGGCTGGCCAGCGGCAAATCGTTCCAGCACCGATTTCAAGGCAGTGCTTCAAGTTTTCTTCCGCGAAGTCACGCACGTATGGATACGCGCATAACTACGCCAGCGTTGTTCTTACAATCTTTTTCGTGCTTGTGTCCAAGACGCTCACTGGTTCCGGCTGTGTTTTACTGTGTTTGTGTGTTCAGCCTGTGAGACAGCGAAGGAAATAGGAACGAAGTATGACAGCCCTGGTGTCGGTTTGCCTGCGGACGAAATAGGAACGAAGTATGACAGCCCTGTTGTCGCTTTGCCTGTGGACGTGCCCGAAAATCTCCCCGCACCCGGGCAATAAAATGGCAGGGGCGAGTGTTCCGTCGTCTCTTCCGCTACGGCCTTCGTGACGCCTGACGGCACTCGTGAATTCGTCGAGTGCACTCTCCTCCCCTCTGATACGACGCCGACACCGCGGAGACCACGTGGGCTGCAGGCTTGCTATAAGTAGGTTCTTTGTTTGGGGCTAGTGCGGGCCACTTAAGCTGTCAACGTTTGCGTAACTCTGAGACATGCGTATCGTGGAGTCTTTTCTGCTGTAGTTCTTTTTTGTTGTATAGCCAGAACACGAATACATGCAGGGATATCTGACTTTACGGTACAAGACAAAATATTCTAAGCTTTTAGGCAGCTCTAGGATGGCGCTGATGATAGGCTTGATATTGGTGCTGTAGGTGCCACTGACACCGACACCTATAGAGAGCCGAACGAACATCCGTTGTGGTCCTTTGCACACGTAATGGCCGAAATTTGGCGTTGAATGCAGTTCTCGTGCAGTTATGGTGATGACACGTTTAAGACGATGCAATGTTCCACTCGGGATGACGCGTGTTGGAACGTATGCTTCAGCTAGATTTCGCACAGATGGGTTGCTAGATAGTAGACTTAATCGCAAAGAAAAAAATACATTGCATATCGTTGACGCGGTGTATAAGATTATGTGACAATACAAACACTAGCAGTGCTCAGCGTGTCATATCTATTTTTTTCCTCTCGCTTGAACGCCTGCGCTATAATGGAATCGCTTTGATATTTCCTTGTGCTCTATTTTAAATACTATTACAATAATTCTTACGGTTTAACGTCCCTAAACCATCAATGATTATGAGAGACGCCGTAGTGAAGGGCTCAGGAGATTTCGACCATGCGGGGTTCTTTGACGTACACCTAAATATATGCACACGGGAATCGATCCGCGACGTCCGGGATTGATTCCCGGCCGCTAGACCACCATTGCGGGTACTTATGCTGTATTTGTCAAGTCGCAACGGTGGTCTTGCGGTCATGCACGGTGCTGGACCTCTGGTGCAAAGGTTACGGGATCACGAAACCCAGCCATGGTGGCCGCATTTTCGATGGAGGCCAAGATGCTTGAGGGCCGTGTGCTGCAGATTTAAGTACACGTTAAAGAACCCGAGGTGGTCGAAATTTCTGGATCTCTCCCCTGCAACCTTTTTTTACATTCACATCGTGGTCTTGGTACGCAAAGAGCAACAATTATGAATTATTACGAAAGTTGCGAGAAAAACACTCTGCTATAGGAGCTTCGACGCTACGCGAAACATAATTTCGGCACGTGCAGCCATAGAATCATTACCATGACTTAGAGGGGCTCTGCAACATTTTTTTCAAGTAGCCATGCGATTAATTCATTCGAGGAGCTTATAGCCTCACAAATTCACCACCGCAAAAAAATTATAATTCGTTCAGTACAAGCGGCGTTACAAAGATATGTCGCAAGATGCAACTGCATTCTCTCTTCTCTCATCCCGACGAAAGTGCTGGAAGCTAAACAGAAGGGATGACATTAGAAAACGAAAATACATCACGCTCTTTTTGTGAAGATAGTTATAGCGCGAGAACAAACCGACGACACAGAGACAAGAAGGACACGAAAGACACGGTGTCTGTGTCGTCGGTTTGTTCTCGCGCTTTAACTATCGTCATGCCATACCAACTAGCCCAAGCTGCCACACTTCTAAGTCACTTTTCGTGAAGTTTGAGACTTTTTTCTCAGCCAACGACTGATACAATGACTGGGACGAGTGGTTTTGAGCTTGTAGCTTCATTTGTCGAAAGAATGAAGAGAAATAAATTTTTAGCTGACTTTCAGAACTTATTGTGAATTCCAGGCAGCGTGCTGTGTATATAACATTTGGCTTGCGTGTTCTCGGCAGTTTCGGCTACCAATCAGCAGCATTTGCTGACTATGCTGCAAATGCGTTGCATGGTCCTTTTAAACGTGTTCTTAAGCAGCATGTGCGGTTCCGTGTGCTTGAAGAAATTGGAGGCACGATAGGGACGTAGACGATGAACGTCTACGATACGAAATGCCGCGTGTACGATAGGGACGTACACGCGGCATTTTTTCGCACATCTTTGAAATTCACAGAAATTCGACTGCTCTCGCTACTCTGCTGTGATGGGCCCACACAGCAGCACAACCGTAAAAAAAGGACCCCTGCGAAATATTATGCCTTGTATCGTGCAGTGGTTTAAAGTTTGCCTCGCATCGGAATGAGTGGCAACCATATCCGTAACTCCGCTTTTGTTAGCCGAGTCTGACACAATCACGATAAAACAGAGTTATCAGTTCAATAAATAGAGCAACCGAATTCTACCTTCGACCCACTCTTAACACAGTTTGAAGCGAGAAAAACTTGGTACGAGCATAAATAGTTTTGCTATAGCGAAAAGATTTATGCTAAAGAGTTTCGCTATAGCGAAAATATTTATGCTCGTACCAAGTTTTGCGTTGTGTATACAAACGTGCTATCGCAGAGCACTCGCGACCTCCTTTCGTTGAATACTCATGTCGATAAGGTTATAAATATATGTACACTCGTACAACAAACGACTGAAAGGAAAGTACACTCCGCCTGGATAAGGTCATTTAAGTATCGCGGACTTCTGTTTTGGACGGTGATCATTGTCGGCTCTTCGCGAGGAACCAATACTGATATCGATACGACGCGATTCGCCACTTCATCAAGGACGATATGACACAGCACTCAGGCGCTTAAAAATAAAAACGCACGCTTGCAGTGCGCCCGGGAAGGGGAGACGTCACTGGGAGTTCCGGGCCGTGTCATTCTTACGGTGCTCGAGAGTGGTACACGCACAAGAAGAGTGTTCTACGGTTATCAAGTTTGGCTATATAGTATCTAACTGAACGAGGCGAAGTGCATCGAAGATAGCCAAAGCGGAGTGCGAACGGGCAGGTTGGTAGTACGGAAGGCGATTGCACAAGAATAGTCAAGCAGCGCTTGCACCCGGCTTTCTAGTTTGCGAATTTGTTTTCTTGTACAGCAAAATATGGCTTATGACAGCGACTCTTAAGCTGTAGTCATTGTCGTCGTCGTAGTAGTCGTAGCAGCAGCAGTAGTAGTAGTAGTAGTAGTAGTAGTAATAGTAATAGTAGTCAGCAGCCATGCAGGTCGCGGGACCAGAGCGGGCAGTGGATGTCGATTCGATTGCCATATATTGCCGTCCTAGGCAGCAGGACTAGCTCAAGCTTTAGCAAACACCTTAGACAACCAATCCTGACGTGCAAACAGGTTGTTTTTAAGAGTGGCACAGTTTTCTGAAAATCTCACGTGGTTATCAAGGGGCCATTGCAGTGGGCATCTTTGCGACAGACGACACGTTCTATTCCTGTGGACTGCATATGACTCATTTTGATGGCTTTGTTACGTGTTCATATGAAAAACAGAAGTCACGAGAACAGATGAATAAAGGATAGCAAAAAAAGGTGCACGGAATATCACTGCCGAAATGAAGCTAGACTCCAGTTATCTCAAGGCAACTATCGAACACACGCATATCGGTTGCACGAAAGGTTACGTGTTGTCTTCGATGCGGGGCACGGTGACGTCACTAACAGATGATGCAGCATACGTCGACCATCGAGGACTATAAGCACTCGCCGCAGTTAAGCCATTCACCCCCCCCCCCCCCAAGTATCTTGGAGTTTTTTTCGAGTGCAAAGTTATGTAGAAACGCGTGTGCCGCACTGGCTACAATCGCTTTCACGATAACCCCAGCCGACGTACGCTTCTTCTTCTTGTATGGCTTACCCCCCTTGAAGTCTATTGTTATCGAGCTGCCGATAAAGGCTATTGATATATGTACTCGTGTCTCCCCCTACCGTCCATTTTTCTTGCAGACGGTTCCAGAGCATCGCGCCTCTAGTATCCCTCCGGCCGCCGGGGGGTGAATCCACTCAATTTTTTTCACGATGCACGTCAACCGATTCCTCGTATCTTTGGTCCTGTGCGGCCTGTCCTGGACCCTTATGCTGGGTTGGGCCTCTGGCATCAATACAGAAGGGCAAGGGGATTTGGCCGTGAGACTAGACTCTAAGGGCGGTACCGTCCAGGACAAGGACCGCATTTGGAACGACACTGACGTCTTGGTTTTCACGCCTCCACACCGCGTTGACGTACAAGAGAACGAAGACGTAGTCGTACAGCTGACGTTCACGACACCCAGAAATCGTACGGTGTCCCTGGCGAGCGCCGACACAAGTGTGGCCACAGTCGACCTATCGAAAGTGTACCTGAACTCTGAGGTCAATGGCACTGGCTTCAACTTCACCGTTCGCGGGGTCTTCGTCAGCTACACAAAGGTCTTCTTCCAGGTGAGTATATCGAACAGGCCTGGCGGTTATACATCGCCAATGCCAACTGATTAAGTAATTAGAAAAATGTTTGATGTGACTGGGACAAAGATTCACATTGTTTTTTTTATTGCTGGAAAGATTACCTGTGGGTGTTTGTGCGCGCTTGCGTGTGCGTTTTGTAGAGCCTGCGTTGTGTCGGAATTGCATCAGTGTCATGTCAATGATATCGGAAGAGGCATACGGGGCGCGCTGGCGAAAATATAAAGTGGATGGCCCCGGGCTTCACGAACAATCCTGGTTGTCTCGAGAACAGATACATGCACGCGGTATAGTTTGCTTAGGCCAAGCGGATACCGACGCGCAGGTTTGAGGCAGCTCTCAAACTTGCTGCTAGCATGCTAGCTTGAGCGTTTAGTTCGAACACGGTTACACAAAAGTGAGCTAGTTGGTTCATTGCTAACGGTAATTCGACCCGTTCGCTTCGGTGAAACAGTAGCTAGGGCGCCCGGTTGCTGACCTGAAGGTTTGATCCCAGCCATGGCGGTCCCATTTAGATGAAGGCGAAATGGTAGAGGCCCGTGTACTGTGCGATATGAGTGCACGTTGTAGAACACCAGATGGTCAAAATTTTCGGAGCCCTCCTCCACGGCGTCTCATCATCATGTCGTAATTTTGGGACGTAAAACCCCAAATATTACTAATGGTAATTCAACCGTTCTGACTTAACGGACGAGAGACATAGCGGACGCGGACATTACTCGCTGGTCCATTGGCGTCATTCGTCTCGATGGACCAAAAGTGAAAGCTCGCTCCACGGAAGGTTCGAGGAGGAGCGGATACGTTGCTGTCCAGTGAAGAAGCAGGTCGCGGGTGTATATTGTAGCCGGGGTTAAAGCTGGTTTGATTCGCAGCACATGCGCTTTTTTTTTTCAAGAGGACACTGTGAGGACTGTCTTTTCTGTACATGCATATATATATAGGGGCACTCTAGCAAAACAGTGGTGGACAAAAACAAGCATGCGCTGAGTGCACTACGCAATACATACAAAAATGGAAACGAAGTGACTACATTTTTCTCGCCAATGCCTCTTAGCCCCTTAAATTTCCAGGAGTGAACGTTCAAATAAATCAGATCTTCGAATGAAATATTGGGCGTCATAAGCCATTATTCTTCTCAGAAACCTGCATGGCCGTAGCACTGCACTTTAAACATTAGAGACAATTCCGACTCAGTAACTGTACAACGTAAATTTGCCCCCCCCCCCCCCTCAAGAAATCAGTGATACCCCATACGATGGGTGCGTCACCACCTCCTTTCCTGTACATGCGCCAATGATCGCAAGTATCCAAGGTCCGCTATACCATTTTGTCTAGTAGTTTTTTTTTTTTTTACTAAAGCTCGGCAGTTTCATTCTGCTGCGTTCAAGCACGCTGTTAAACGCGCTTGAACGCTTAACAGCGTGACCCGTGTGGACACTTAGCGATTCAGAACATTGCTTCAAGTTGTACGCACATGTCGAAGTTTTCGAGCCGAAAAGCGTAACTTACGTAATTCCAAGTATCATTTGTACGACTGACTTAGGAACGACACGCGTGTGTTTGTCAGGGGCGGTTTTTCCGCGGTGCGAATCCTATGATAAAACAGCCACCTCTTTATAAGATGAACGTCTTAGACAAACTGGATGTGATTGCAGACATTACATAAAGCTACCGATGCGACCCTTCGAGTGGTGGAGCACCGTTGTTCTAATATGTCTCCCTTTCTTTCCTTCGTGCGAATGGCTAACCTGCTTCAGCTTATACGGCTGTATCGGTGGCGTACCCACAACGTTCGACGGTGAAGCTCTTGACCTCCCGTTCTACTAGCTCAGCAGCTGATAGCACTTTCTTTTTTTGCAGTCGTGGTGGTGGAAAGAAATGCGGGAAAAATACGGGGGCCATTGGTCAGTGTGAGAACAAATTTACCATGAAGCTTCCATTTATGTGATCGCCTCGAGTTGTCACCACCGCGAATGCGTCGTACGTCAGCTGTTCTGCGCGTTACTGCTGCTTCGTCCACATATCTTTCGGAGCAAGTGTGCGCCTTCTTAAGACGTGCCACAAAACCCTTTACTTGGTTATCCGAGCGCGATTCTCTTGCGTTTGGGTACACACACATTCCCAAAACACCCAAGTACGGTGCACTTACGCGAACTCGGGGAACTCAAGGTACCCAGGTTCTCAATACTCGCTTTGAAAACTGTTATTATGGTGCGAATGGTTGCCCGCATCATTGTAGCACGAAATGCCTGGCGTGTGCACCTATCAGCTGGCGTAGCGGTGGGTCCGAGAGGCGAAATCTCAAAGTGGGCTAAAGATGGGGTGAATAGTTCGAGAATTGCCTTTCATTTTGTCGTCTACCCGGGGATGCGCCATTATTTCTTTTTGCTGGTGACACCCATGTTAAGTGAATTCCCTCGGGAGTGTGTAGGGGGTCATTCGTTTTGACCGGTCTCTTGGATCGGGAGGAGGGAAATGAGGTGGCAGAGAGGGGGTCGAATACCTTCGGGTGAGGGGAGGTCATAACGAAGTGCGCTCAAGCGCTAGTGTTTGGAACCGAAAGAACCGCCACTCAGTGTCCGTGTCTTTAACTAAGCATGAAGGAAGCCGTCTTACAAGGACGCAACAGGCGGGTTCAGCGAAGATTGCCATACGTTATTGCACAGCCTCGACTGCCATTTCGTAGAATCGTCGGCAATCTCTTCTTAGAAGCTTCGGTCTTTCTCGTTTGTTACACAGTAGCTGACTACGACGGACAATGGCAGCTTTGCTGATTTCGCAACGCCTAGGTGGTCATTGGGAGGACAGAAACGCCCATAAAGCTGTAGCCACTCGTTTTGCTGCCTGACAAAACCTATTCCTTCGGTAATTATATTATAACAACGTCCCATATGGTTTTCTTGCTTTGATTGTGTTGGTTCACATTAACTTGTGTTCAATAAGAAGTGGAAGTTCTTAAAATTTCAGAGTTCCTTCTTTCATAGCAAGGGACTTGTTCTGGCAGACTTGATGCAGATGTTATTGATGATTCAGATATTATTCGATGGATCATTGATCGTGGTCAGGTGGTAAAATGATCACATACTACGTGACGCCAATCGTTAAGAAAAGCCAGTTTCGCTTCAAGGGCGAAGCAATGAACGGTGATACCAACAAATTAAATTTCACTCGATAAACGGGAAGCAACTGGATACTTCCAGCGTGCCGCTGAAGCGCAGAGGACGCACAAAAATAACATATACTGGACAAGCACAAACCAACAACTGCCTCAACTCGACACTTGCATTAGGCTGCTCAAACATAAATGAATCTTCAAGATGACTGTGTGAACTGCGCGAAGAAAACTGTGTATTGGCATGATATTTGAACTGGTTTCAGTGTGCTATTATGTTTTTTTTTCTTTTCCGTATTGTTAATTTTTGGGTACCGTTCTGTATTTTATTTTTCGCTGCAGAACTTTGTGATATGGAGTAGCCGAGGCAATAGGCACCTCAACCTCTCCACAGCGAAACAGTTAAAACAGAACAGAATCTTCAAGTAAACGCCCATGTATACAATGAAGGAGCATAAAGTAACAACAGTCAAAATTGTTACTTCTTTGTTTGAGCCGCGTGTGGTGTGTACTATGCACAACAGAAAGCTCTTACATACTTCGTTCTTAAGCTTCAATGCATGGAGCGACCCCTCTTAGTCTCCTGCCGCGCAGGGGCGTTCGAAGTCTTTAGTATCCGTCGTTGCACATAGCGAATAAACGATAAAGAAAAAGGCCACTTTTAAGCGCGTAGCTGTTTAGGCTGTTATCAAGTACGTGTCACCGAGTGGACTATAAAAAAAGCCCCTATCATGATAATAAGCGGGCATGTGTCACATAAATTGGTGAAAGCCTACCACTCACAAACATGTCCGCTAAGAACGAAGAATGCTACAGGTGGCTGACAAATGGCTGGGAAGGACGGCGGTGAGACGAAGCACTGGAATACGTACAACGAGGAAATGTTATGGAACGGGAAAGGCAACGGTGGATGATAGAAGGCTCTGAAGCTATGGGAGGCCAAGGACGACGGGCCCGTGTCAAGTCTCTGACTCTGTGGTTCAACGCAAACCTTTTTGCATTCAGAATCAACGTAGGGACGACCTAGCATAACCTAGCTAAAGCCTAGCAGCCACCTAGAAGTAACCCAAGAATAAACTGCTTAACTATAACTAAGGCCAAGAAACAGCATAGACACTATGAACAACCTACACGCTGTAGACCTAGATGCTGTAAATCTAGAGGCTTCAAACCATAGAGGATGCCAGCCATAGAAGCTGTAAACCATAGAAGGTGCAAACAGCGAGTACAAACAACTACTGCTAGTGAGGAAGTTAGGTGCACTGAATAATGATGAACATCGCAATATACCTAATAAAAGTACACGCCATAATCTGCGAAAGCGATACAATTTTGAATGAGCCGTGACAAATGTCTCGATGACGTCAAGAATGGGCAGTTACTGTAGAATGGGTAAAATTTAATGTCAAGCTTGATCGTGGGTCTCTGAAGGAAGAAAACCCTCGCTCTCCACCTCGCACCAGAAGCCGCTTGTTGATCACCATATCGGCGCGGAAAATTCACGAAGCCATCCAGGAGTGACCTTTGAAGTAGGACATGCCAGCGTAACGGTAACAAGCGTGGATCACTGACCTCGCGCACGGCCTGCGACTTTCTGCTTGACATCCTCGAGTCGCGTGAGCAGACCGGCGTATTCGAATGTGCCCTTGTGAAAGTAGAAATTTTCCTCCATTCTTTGGCCCGGCAAGTGGAGCTTAGATTTCACCACGGCATCGTAATGGTCGTAACACTCGAGGAATTTCTTCAGCACCATGTCTCTCAGCGTCGGTGGCAACGTGGACGTGCCGATGAGACACGCAGTCGTGGTGTGGCACACGGCTACCCTGGTCGTCTCGCGCTCCACCAAGGCTTTGTACCTGCTGGCGTAGGTGTCCATTTGCCCTTTCACGTATCAGGGCTCGTTGTAAAAAGGGTCTTAGTTCAGCAACAACTGAATTGAAACCAGCCGGCTCTCAATGCCCTGAGCCGGACTCTAGCCAGCGCCGAGGATGTTCAGACAGGTGGAGCCGCACTTGTATAGATTTGGATTGAATCTCACCATATCAGAGTCCATGGTTAGGACTCTGGTAGGAAAATGCCTTAGCAGTTCGGCATCAAAATGGCAAAAAATTGGTCAAGATGCGTGAAAACATATGTAGCCTCCAATTGTTGAATATTCCAATGAGCTGCAAAAATTCAACAAAAGACAACGTTAGCACAAAAATAGTGGCAGTGTTTGATCTGCAAGACGTTTTGGAGCAACACAACACCGGATTTTTTTTTCTAGATTCAATGCTTGGAGTCCAAGAACTGGAGTTCTTAAGGCTGCGTAAGGACCCACAGAGTTATTTGCAAGTGCAAAAACTGAATGAAATAATTTTTTTCTTGCGCTCTCGTTTCGCCCTACGCAGCGTCTCATTTTTCCCAGCTGCTTAAGAGACATCCGCAACATTGTTTATAAAATGTGTTTTGAGTGGCGGCAACATGACAATATTTATGTACCGCATATCTTGTACCCAATGTAAAATTTCTGCACCGTTGTTTAATTGTGAGCAGGGAAATAAAAATAAAAATTCACTATTTTAACATTTTTGTCGCGTTGTACTCCACCCTACCCTATACTTTCCTTTGCTCTTATTTTGCCTTGGTTTGCGTTAAACATGTGTCTAATAAAAAAAAAATAAGCCCTTAATTTACCATTTTTTCATTCCCTCAGGAGGGTGTTTTTTCGAGCGTTTGGTGACTCAAAAAAGCATCACTCTTCGCCGCCGTTTCTTTCCTTTCCTTTTCTTCATTTTATCTCATCGAGGCCGCATTCAGAAAAAGGTCAGCGCGCTCCTTCGAGAGTTGACGTGCCAACGAACCGTGCGAAATCACAGCATCAGCGATGGCTCCTACGTCCAGATAAGAGGCAGGTTGATGTAAGGTGTCAATACTCACGTATAGAAAGCATTCGAGGCTCCGAGCAGGGTCAAGGTAAAGAAATATCGCGTACGAAATGGCGTTGTGGATAACAAAGTGGTGCGAATTATCGCCGTAAGATGTTAGGCAACTATCCTTAAGATTCTTTCCCCATGGACAAGAAGCACAATACGCACTCTCATTTGTCTTAGGGGCGAAGCTCCTTGGGCCGTGGGTCATTCCCTATTTCGTAGTAGTATAGTAGTAGTAGTAGTGATAGTGATAGTATGTAGCTACATTTAGTTCATGAGTTGCTCAATAGATGGCGTTGCGTGTATTTCCTTGGGAATATTATAACTAGATGGCGTTAGTGGTTTTCACAGCATATCCACGAAGTGAATGATGATCAGTGGGGCGAAGCATCCATCCGTCCGTCCAAGTGTCCATGCATCCATACGTCCGTGCTTCTGTCCGGACGTCCGGTCGGACAGGCGGACGCTTCGCCCCACTCATCCTCATTCACTCCGTGCATTTACTGTGATTTTTTTTCACTTGTCGCGCCATTACCTGTTAAGGTGGTATGTTGATTACGGTGCTCGAGCGCTGACCCGAAGGTCGCGGGATCGAATCCCGGCCGTGCCGGCGGCACTTCGATGGAAGCGCAATGTTGCAAGTCCGTGTGCTTAGATTTAGGAGAACGTTAAAGAACACAAGAGGGGGAAAGATTTCGCAGCCCTTCACTATGTTGTCCTTCATATACTCTAGTGGTTTTGGGACGTATAGAGCCCTAACAATTATTATACGTGCCATGCCCACCGGCTGTTTTTTTCCTGCTATTAAGATCAAGGTGTTGGGTTTGACGTCTTGTCACGGCGGCCGTGTTTCGTTGGTGGAGAAGCACTAAGCACCCCACATAGAGAAAATCCGCATGAAATTGACTTGTCGCGCTGTGCGACAAAATGCGTAGATGAAAATTGCTTTCTTTCTCAGTAAGATTTTGGCGCATATTAAAGACCCCCCCCCCTTCCCCCCTTGCATGATAAATCTGGGCCACAGAACCTGAGCACTACGGTGCGCGTCAGAATTATGTGAGCTTTGGCCCACAACACCGCAGTATTGGACATTCATGCTTGGCATTTTATTTCATTTGTTCAACAGAATCGTCACTTCGATGACAGTGAAGCAAACTTGATAATAAGAGCCCTTCAAAACCTTCTGAGTAAATCGTACCTAATGTATGCACTCGACAGCACAGGAACGTATGCGTATATAATGTATGAGTGATGTAAGTCTTGCCCGGAATGTATTGTTTCATCATCAAGAAACAATATCAAACATAAAAGCACGTCCTCCTCAGCTCAACACATACAAGCGATGAAAACAAACTTTGTACGTGGGAAGCCTACCTGACTGCTGCATGTTTGAACATTTCGATAAACTCCTTTCGGTCTTTTTGGTTAGTCGGGACTTTTCACACAAGAAACTTTTTTTTTCGAGATGACAATTTTCTCTACGGAGTGCCGTGAGGTGCTTCGTTCTCTGAAAAATAGTCGACGCGTATCTGCACTGGCAAAATAAATTTGGTGCGGTGTTTTGATTTTTCTGCTACGAGGTTCAATATTTTCTGCCAGTGACCTATAGTATCGACATGACTCGTTTATCACGGGTCAGTCTCCGTTTCCATTTGGGAGATCTCTGAAAAGAAGCCTCTGTATACATCTGACATCTAGGCTTTTAACAGTGACATAAGTGTGAAGCAGTTCCGTACTGCCCGCATCTTCTGCTTGCGTCCTTTCGCAATGTCGTTGCCGTTATCATCATCAACATTATCGTCACAAGGTGGCAGACCCTTTTGACGCTTACGCACAATCGCCGCGAGCATGGACTAGCGAGCAGCCGCAACAGTATAGCATGCTGGCGCAGGCACGGCAAAAGCGTAATGGCGACTAGGACGTCATAGCGGCTCGGCCGCAGTGTTGACGTCGCGGAAGTTTAGCGTCAGCTTCTGTCTGTATGATGCCGATGTCGCAAGGTGCGGCGTATAGCGCTTGATCGGGGCGCCAATTTCAAAACTGACATACGTTACCGCGAATCTGGATTTGCTGTTGAGGTTTGGTAGATTATATGCGCTTGTTCGCGAGAATCTATCCATTCGGCAGGTTGCAGCTAAATTTTGTCAATACCTGTTTGAAGAGGGTTAATTACGTAACGAGTCATTACACAACGTAAATAAAACGAGGTGCTCCTTCCACCCCACCCTCTCACTTAGAGAAAAGTGCCCTTGTCGAAAGCCATTTTTTTCTGAGGCACACATTGTTCGACCTCCGTCGGTTTCATGAAATCTTCATTTCTGTGCGAGTCCCTTTGCCTATTAAGACTACATCGCACGTACATAACGGGAAGCAGGAAGAACACGCAAAACAAAGCGCCGGTACTTCTTGCTTTGTTCGAAAATCGCAGCTCGTCTTTCGAAGCTATCTAAGTGCGCAAGAGTGTGATTGCCTGTCATATCTTTCGACTTTCAAACAATGCGTCGTCTGAGGTGCACCGCAGATAACAGCTGACCGTTTGACGGCACCTAAGAGAAGGGAAAGTAAAACAAGCAGAGCAGAAACAAAGGCAGGTGTTGCGTATAGGCACGTTAGTTCTTGCGAACCCATAGCGATAAGAATGTAGATAGCAGGCACAGACAAAGGGGTATGAGGTCGTGGTGGCGGGGATAATGTAACTGATAGTATTCAAAAAGAGCCGAACCGAGACCGTACGAAAAATAGCCGGCCATTCTCGGATTCAGGTTCTGTTGGCTGCGTTGCACATGGTCATGAAAGCTCGTTGCCATGCGCGTGGTTGGAAGGCAAGGTTAACCTTTACGCACACACACTTGGAGCAACGCCTTTTGTTATGTTTCGCGTTCCCTTTAGCTCAACGATAACAGAACCGGATAAAGCGAATTTGTTGCTAACCGAACATACGGTACT
The DNA here is from genome assembly GCA_013436015.1 of Rhipicephalus annulatus. Classification (NCBI taxonomy): domain Eukaryota; kingdom Metazoa; phylum Arthropoda; class Arachnida; order Ixodida; family Ixodidae; genus Rhipicephalus; species Rhipicephalus annulatus. The sequence goes on from WOVY01003430.1 coordinate 24,783, forward strand.
TACTGCAATTCTAGGAGGGTCCCACTTCCCTTACAACGAAGAGCACTTCCCACCGGACGTATGACTCAGTATCCAGGCAGTCGTACACCCGATGCGAAATGCTGGTCATTGTGAGGGAAGTAAGTCACTCCTAGTGTGTACCGTATGTTCAATATGTACTGTATGTACGATATAACTGGGCGCACGCACACGCACACACCCGCCTTTATTGTCGCCCCAATGGGCACCGTAGGGCTATTCACGTAACGTCACCACCGTCAGATGTTTAGGTTGGTTTATGCGCGAGAGCTGCCCCTCGTGATTTATCGGCTATGACGCTTGGCAGTGTATTAGCACAAGTGCCCTTACGCCTTGTCTCGTTTGGCTGTCGTGCTTACGCCTAGTCTCGTTAGGCCGACCACTAAAACTTTTGGTTAATAAATTCTTTCTTAAAACACCTTTGAATATGTTAGAAACTCGAAATACATTAGGCGCTCTCGATTAAAATAAATGATTTGTTAAATGGTTTTAATATCTAAAACAAAGCCGGCAAGGACGTCATATTTCCTCATCTACGAATGGCAAATAATCGTCTGAGTGGCTAAGGTACTCGGCTGCTGAAACGCAGGTCGTGGGATTGAATCTCGGCTGCAGCGGCTGCTTTTCCGGTGGAGGCGGAAATGTTGTAGGCCCGTGTGCTCAGATTTGGGTGCATGTTAATGAACCCAAGGTGGTCGAAATTTCCGGAGCCCTCTACTACGGCATCTCTCATAATCGTATGGTGGTTTTGGGACGTTAAACCCCACATATCAATCAATCATCAATCAACGAATGGCAAATAATCAGAAAAGAATATTGTGAGACAGTGATTTCATACGACCCTGAATATTCGTTCATGCATTTTTTGGCTTCCTCCTTATTTTAATTGGTCCATAGCATTATTCAGCGGAAACCCCATAGGATGTGCCATTAAGTGTTCTTTCCTTTGTATTCGATCTTCAACCAAGGTTATGCGGTTGGTGGTTCCGGTGATTTTGTAACAGGTGGTGTTTGTCTGGTACAAATTACCAGCCGTCGTTCCATTTGGGGCTCTCATGCGTTGATGCCAGACGTGTCAACATGCGTTCAACAGCTCTGCGTCTCGCAGAGACGACTGCACACGTCATTGAACTCTATTCGTTACGGCCACGTGTGCCCTTCGAGAAACACAGCCTCTTCGAAGCTGAAAGGGATAACGACTCGCGTTTGTAGGCTGTAAAGGACAGATTTGACACCCGTGCCCAACTTAAAGCATAGCTGGGTGTTCTGCGTTCCAGTGGCTCAACATAAGATTGCACAGGGTTTTCCATGTTGAAGGAGAGATAAATACGAAAGAAAACAAGCTTCGGAAGAGTGTCAAGAGGAAAGAATAAATAAGCGGAAGAACAGCGAGGATAGCCAGTTCATAAAGCAGCTAGCTACCCTGGTGACAAAAGTGCAAATGGAGTGACGTGCTTCTTACTTCCTCCTCTCTTTCAAATGATTAAGGGTAGGTACCCCCACCCCTTCTTTGAGCACGTCTATGCTCTTCTATCAACAAACACAAGGTCTGTTTGATCAAACGGTCCTTTGTTTTCTTTCCATAATTCAGTCTCGCGCACAAAATCTTGGCACTTCCCCCTCCCTCCCCCTCCACACTCGTATATCAATGCAAACGCAAGATTATCCGTCCACCTATTGTCGCTGTAGCTGTGAGTTGAATACCATCGTGCACGAGTCCCCAAAGACTTCGGGAAGGCGAGAAAGATAGCTGCTATCAGCGATGCAAAAGGCACGCATCTCAGTCAGGCCGTCGGGCACGGAGCGAATCGCTCACAGATTGAATACAAGTGTCGCAAGTCTTGCACCATGACGGGAGTGCCCGAGAGTCTGGGCGCCCTATGTTTACGTCGTCGTCCTGGCGATATCGTCAAGATGGGCGGCAGACTGACTAGAACTAGAGAGCAGGTGTAGTGGCCATTTTCCCGTGACAGCTTTCTGGTTGTTGGGAAATTCGCGAGTGCGCGAGAGATAAGATGATAAGTAGGTCCTGTGGGCTTTCCATCAAAAAAAATATTCCACGTGCGAACGTTCGTCTTTCGTGACGTGTCCGGGGAAACGTTAAAGCCGATAGCCGAAAATGAAATCGAAAAACACAGTCGATATTCGTTTCTCGCATTTAACAGCGCAGCTGCTTGAAACCGACGTTGAAAACTAAGTATCCGTAGTCCGCACTTTTCATTTCAGACCAGCGGCGGGGTAGAGGGCCTTATAAGCGAGAGCATGGGTTGTGTAGCGAGTTGGACCTCATAGAGAAAGGGTTGCAACAAGGACATAGTGGAGGTGGATAGCGCGATGGCGGGAGTGGAGCAGGCTGTATGCAGCACAGAGTTTCTTAATGATACACTGGAGAAAACTCTGGCGCTAATGTCTATGGGAGCTACAACACACGGCGCTTCAGCCAGCACAGCAATGATGGATAGTTCACGAGTTTTCCTAAGTTTCTTTCTTCCGGCTCCGTTTGGCTCCGTGTGGACTTGAAGAGCTTTGTCGCCAAATGGAAGTGCAGGACTTGTTCACCAGTTTGATTCCAATTACCTAAAATTTTCAGTCTCCCTAAGTTAAATGGGCCAACGAAGTTCACAATGATCTATTATTTTACCCCAATGAAACACCAAAATACAAGAGTAAACGAAGCAACAAGTGCGTTTGAAGCCACCAGGACGAAGATTAGGCAAATCATTGTACCACCCATCGTTACCATGGTGGCTGAATGACTGCAGCGCCAGAGTTTCTAGTAAAGTTGGCGGGGAAACTCTATAATATGAAAATGAGAGCAGGATTGTGGTTGGCTGTAACGGTGGATGAAGTTGACTAATCTTAGTGCTGCTCGAGCACAGGTAGTGCTGATTAGAGCGGATAAAATATACGCTGAGCCATAGTTCCCTAAAAGTAACTAGAGGGAACTTTGGCGCTGCTATCATTCGGCGATTGTGGAAGTGAAAGGTAGTACACAAGTTTGCATAATCATCTTACCCACGAGCTTCGAACGTGCTCGTGGCTTCTTTAGTTGTTGTATTTTTGCTTTGTTTAGAATGAAAGGACAGACCATTATTAACTTCGTGGGTCCATTTTCATTGGTGAGTATAAAAGGTCAAGGTAGTGAAGCGTGACGGCTGAACTTTTGCCGATTGTCGTTTCGTGACAAAGCATCTTGAAGCCCCGTGAAGTGAAACGTAGCTGAAAAGTACGAAGACTAAGAAAATTTGTCTCTTGCTCATATTTCTTATGCTTGATGAGGCGCCATGCGTTGCAGTTCCCATACACACTTTTACCAGAGTTTCTCCAGTGCGTATATAAGAAACTATGCACCGAGCGTTGCTGAAAGCGGAAAAAGGTTGTGTTGATACCTCCGTTTAATCAGCCTTAGTGAAGCTGTCAGATTGAGCTACGCATAATTTTAGGGGCAAAGCTTCTTATAGCGGCACCCGCTCGTCCCCCGTAGTATGTAACAAGTATAACATTTTGACCTCCAAGGTGGTGCCGGTGAGAGACTACTTCTGGGCGTTGTTGAACAATAAAAATAGTACTCAATGTACATGCCAATGGCTGCTAATGGGGAATGAGAGACAGGAGCATTCGGCTTTTAGTTAACGCGCAGGCTGCGATCACCATTAGCAGCCATTGGCATGTACATTGAGAACTATCTGACAAGAAAGGGTTGCTACGTTATACTCGCTGGGTGTAACCTCCTTAGCTTTAGAAAGGTTTAGCGAGCGTTGAGCCGCAGTGCCATGAAGACAATGAACTTGTATATACCATGAATGAACTCGAGGTGGTTAAAAATGGGAAATAGATACGAAGCGCAAGCCGTGAAAAAGTAAAAGCCGAATTCTCCGCCTCTTATTTCCCATTAGCAGCCATTGGCATGTGCATTGAGCACTATCTGACTGAAAACGTTTGCTACATCATACTTGCTGGGCGTAACCTCCTTGGTTTTCGAAAGGTTTAGCGAGCGTTCGGCCGCAGTGCCATGACTACAGTGAACTAGTATATACCATGAACTCGAGGTGGTTAAAGGTGGGAAGTGGACCCGAAGCGCAAGCCGTAAGAAAGTGTGCGTGTGCCACCTCTCGTTTAGTCCTTGGAATGTCCGCTGGATGGCGGTGCTTCTATATGGGGAATATATGATGAAAAGATGCGAGATGGTGGTACTTGGAGTGTTGAATAGATGGACGAACGGACACATAGACTTCGGATGCACTATTACCCATCTCGAAGTGCTGCTCTCTTCCGAGGCTGTTGTACATTACTTTGATTTTCTGCAGATTAGATTTAAGACCTACCTTTCTGCTCTCGTTGTCTAACTCCATAATCGTGAGTTGCAATTCGTCCCCGGAGTTACTAAGCAATGCAATGTTATCGGCGAAGCGCAGGTTACTGAGGTACTCTCCAGTTATTCTTATTCCTAACTGTTTCAATTATAGGCCTCTTAAAACGTCCTGTAAGCACGCGGTAAAAAGTAATGGGGAGATTGTATCCCCCTGCCTTACTCCCTTCTTGATTGGTATTTTGTTGCTTTCTTTATTAAGCACTAGGGTAGCAGTTGATCCCCTGTGAATTTCTTCCAGGATGTTTATATATGCTTCGTTGATGCCCTGATTATGCAGTGTCTGCATGACTGCTGATATTTCTACTGAATCAAACGCCTTCTCGTAATCTTTGAAGGCTATGTATAGTGTTTGGCTATATTCTGAGCATGTAACTATTACCTGATTGATAGTATGAATGTGGTCGATTTTTGAGTAGCCTGTTCGGAATTCTGCTTGTTCCTTTGGTTAATTGAATTCTAATGTTGTATTAATTCTGTAGGCAATCACCTTTGTAACTAGCTTGTTTGCTATGAAGAGCAAGCTGATCGGCCTGTAATTCTTGGCATCGCCTTTCTTCTGTATTAGGATGATGTTAGCATTCTTCCAAGATTCTGGTACTCTTCCCGTCAGGAGACACCTCGTAAACGGGGTGGCTAGTTTTTTTAACACAAGCTGTCCTCCATCTTTCAGCAGATCTGATGTTAAATGATCCTCACCAGCAGCTTTGCCTCCTTGCACGCTCTACAAGGCTTTTTAGACATCTTGTGTCATTACTGGTGGGGTGTCATCTGGGTTATTATTAGTTCTTTTAATAAGGTCGTGCTTGTCCCGGCTACTGTACAGGTTTCCGTAAAACTCCTCCACTATTTTAAATATCCTATCTATATTGGTAGTTATTTTACTTACCTTGTCTCCTAGTGCAGACATTCGATTTTTGCCTATCCCAAGTTTTCTCTTCACTGCTTTGATGCTTCCTCCATTCTTCAGAGCATGTTCAATTCTCTCCATGTTATACCTTTTACATTGAATACCTTACGCTTATTAATACACTTTGAAAGCTCCATTAACTCTATTTTGCCTGTTGTACGTCAGGCTTTCATGCTTTGACGCTTCTTAGAGAGGTTCTCGTTTTTTTGGAACAGCTTTCCTGTGTCCTGTCTAAGTACCGTACCTCCAACTTTCACTGCACACTCCGTAATGATACTCATCAGATTATCATTCATTGCATCCACGCTAAGGTTGGTTTTCTCAATAAGAGCCGAGTACTTATTCCGAAGCGAGACTCTGAATTCCTGTACTTTCCCTCTTAGTGCTAAGCCATTGATTGGCTTCTTGCATATCAGTTTCTGTCATTCCTACTGCAATTCTAGACGAATTCGAGACCATACCATTCTATGGTCACAGCATCGCACCTTGCTAAGCACTTCCACATCCTGCACGATACCTAGGTGTGTACTCAGTACTTGTGGCTTGCACGGGTCATGTGCGTCGAAAACGTTTATTGAACGATAGCGCTCTCATATATACATTCTATGCCGAGGGGCGTTGCCGCCAATCTAGCGCGCGTGTGCATGACTGTCACATCTCCCTTCTTAAACAAACAAAAAGACTAAAGTTCCGGCATGGGGTATCTTTGCGGTGGCCGGCGATTGCGTTCGCTTCTGCGTAGTTGTGGCTCGGCGGGGCCCACGTCAGCTTGATGTTCTTGTGTGGGGGGCACCAGTGGAGTGGGGGCCAGACGGAGATGTTCTCTGGTGCGCTGCAACTGGAGCCCATCTTCGGTCTCAACAATGTAGGCTCTCGGACTGTTGGCAGGCTTGACAACCGTAGCAGGGGACCAGGTCTTTGATGGTACGTTGTACACTGTGACGCTGGAGCCCTCAGGAAGTCCTGGTAGCGGCCTTGTACCCCTGTTGTAGAAGGAACGTTGTCTACTTCTGATGACGTGGAGCCGCCGTTGAACCTCCTCCGGCGGTATGGTCTGCGGTCGCAGGTGGGTTTCCGTGACTGGCAGCAGCGTCCTCGCATTTCGGCCCATGAGTCTCTGCATTGGAGATTTCAAATAGGAATCGCGAGGAGTGTTTCTCCATTCAAGCAATGCAGCACAAAAATCCACTGTGCCGTACCGATACCTCTTCAGCAATTTTTTGGCTTCTTGCACCGCACGTTCAGCCATTCCGTTTGATCGAGGGTGATAGGGGCTGGAGCGAACATGGTGCAAGCTAATCTTACCGACAAATTCACGAAAGTCCTGGCTGCTGAATGGCGGTCCATTGTCCGTGCATAGGCGCTGCGGGAAGCCATGAGTGGCGAATATGTCTGCGAAGGCAGCAATCACCTTGTCGGCTGTCGTCTTCACGGGCCTGATTTCGAAAAAGAAAGAATAAAAGTCAACAACCACCAAGTACTCGGTAGCATTGTGATAGCATATGTCGGCTCCCACAACTTCCCAGGGTAGGCTAGGAATTTCATGGTTCATCAATGGCAAGCGCAGATTTCGTGGCTTGTGCTTTTGGCAGGTCTCACAGCGTCGAGCAACTTCTTCTAGATCGCTGTTTATAGAAGGCCAAAAAAGTACAGCTCGAGCACGTGCTTTCATTTTTTCTGCTCCCCCATGCGCTGCATGAAGGCAGGCAAGAACTTCGCTGCGCATCTTGGCCGGAATGATGAGGCGGTTGCTCCTGAATACTAGGCCATCTTGCGTATGCAGCTCGTCGCGGAAGCTCCAGTAGCATCGTAGCTCGCTGCTGACGTCAGCTTTGCTCTCCGGCCACTGACTGCTTGCGTACTGTCGAAGTTTCACCATCACAGGGTCCTGGTCGGTCTCTTGTAGAACTTGGCTCAGCCGTCTGTCTGAAACCTGCAGGCAAGCAATGGTGTTCAACTGATAATTCAGGCACTGTTCTTTCAATATTGCTTGGCTCGGGGACCGTGATAAAGCGTCAGCAACAAACAGCTGTTTTCCAGGTGTGTATTTGACGACTATCGGGTACCTCTGCAAGCTGAGGCGCATGCGCTGAAGCCTTAGAGGACATTGGCATAACGGCTTCTTAAATATAATTTCTAGTGGCTTGTGATCGGATTCTACTACAACTTCAGGCTGCCCGAAAAGATAGTCGCGGAATCTTTCACAGCCGTGGACAATTGCCAGCATCTCCTTTTCGATCTGGGCATACCTTTGCTGTGTTTCTGTCAAGGAACGCGACGAATACGCTAGTGGATGCCCGTCCTGTATGATCACTGCGCCAACTCCGTTCTGACTGGCATCTACCGACAGCCTGATTGGTTTCCCCTTCTCGTAGTAGCTTAGTACAGGGGCTGTCGCAAGCGCTTCCTTCAGAGCCTTGAAGCTTGCATCTTGGCGGTCCTCCCAAAGCCACGCGACATTCTTCTTTAGTAATTCTCGAAGTGGTGCTGTTAGGTCCGACATATTCGGAATAAAGCGAGAGACAAAATTTACCATGCCCAGGAACGTCTGCAGCTCTTTCTGGTTGCTTGGCGTCTGGACTTGCAAGATGTCTTCTAGCCGTTGTGGATCCAGGCTCAGGCCGTCGCGCGTCAAAACGTGTCCCAAGTACCGGACGGACTCCTGTAAAAAACGGCATTTCTTTCTGTTCAATTTCAGTTTGTACTCTCGGCAACGTCGTAGGACGTGTTCAAGGTTTGCATCATGCTGCTCTCTTGATCGGCCCCACACTAGAATGTCGTCCATGACAACCGCTACGCCTTCGAGGCCTTCTAGCACGCGGTGCATGGCCCGCTGAAATATTTCCGGCGCCGACGAGATTCCAAAGGGCATGCGCAAAAATCTATAACGGCCGTATGGAGTGCACATAGTGCAAATCTTAGAGCTTTCTTTATCCAGCTTGATTTGCCAGAAACCGGAGGCTGCGTCCAAAGTTGTAAAGTACTGGGCCCCACTTATCGAAGGTGCTATGTCTTCCAATGCTGGCATTGGATAGTGCTCGCGAAGCAGAGCTTTGTTTAGGTCGGAAGGATCAAGACAAATGCGTACCTTCTCTCCTTTTGTAACAACGACCATGTTGCTGGCCCACTCTGTCGGCTCGGTCACTTTCACGATGACTCCAGCAGTCTCCATGCGGTCGAGCTCAGCTTTCACCTTGCTTTGCAATGCTATTGGAATCCGCCGTGCTGGTTTCACTACTCCCTGGGACCCGGGCTTGAGCTTTAGATGGTAGACAATACCCTCCAGTTGACCCAGACCTTCAAACACGTCTTCGTAAGGCTTGGCAGTGCCGTAAAGCTCTATTTGGTCGACAGAGCAGACACGTTGGAGCAAGCCAAGCTCTTCGGCAACTGTACCGCTCAAGGTCACGGCGATTTCGTCATCCACGACGAAAAACTCTGTCAGAATCTTGCTTTCTCTCGTTGCCACTTCAAGACGAACTTGTTTCGTCGCTTTTTTCTGGAAGCCAAAAAATGTGTTTAAAACAACGTTGCAATCAAGTGGCTGCTTGTTTGTTATTTTCTGCAGCTGGCTGCGTGCTATAACCGAGCATGTTGCGCCTGTGTCTAACTTGCAAAAAATAGGCTTTCCTTCTATCTCAACGGTAGCCGTCCAGCGGTCGTCTTTCCCACGGGCATGCGATAGCGTTTCTAACCAGAAATCGCCTTCTTCTGCATCGACAGATGCTACTGCGTGCTCTTTCGAATGAAATCTTTTTTGCATCTTCTTGCAGGCTATCGCAAAGTGATTTCTGCCACCGCATTTCCTGCACGTGCGTCCCTTTGCTGGGCACACACGGTCGGTCTGATGAACCTTTGCGCACTTTGTACAACGCTGACCTTTCGCTTCAGATAGCGCGTTCATCTCGGCTGCGTAATCGCTTTTCGGGCGCGCCTGTATCTCTTCACACTGTTCTTTGCCATGTTCACGAGAGCGACACATTTCTACGGTCTTCGTGAAAGAAGCATTTTCGGAGATTAGCTTTTCTTGCAGCTTTTTATCTCTAATTCCGAGAATAATACGGCTTCTCAGCATACGCTCTTCAAGCTGCCCAAACTCGCAGCTTTTTGCTAGCACTCTGAGGTCTGTCAGCCAGTCATTGAAACTTTCACCGTCCTTTTGGTCGCACTTTCCAAAGCGGAACTCATGGTAGGCTAAGTTTAGAGCTGGTTTGTAAAATGCCTCAAACTTCATTTTCAGTACTTCTACGTCCGACTTCTCTTCGTCAGTTGCAAAATCAAGAGTGCTGTACGTCTTGCGTGCGTCCTCTCCGATAATCATAAGAAAGGTGGCTGCCTGTACCTCTTTCGGTTGCTGGTTCAGGTATGTTGCCGTTGCGAAGAGCTCGAACTCTTGCCGCCATGTCTTCCAGCTTCGCCATACGTCTCCTGTGGTGTCCAGGGCTTTCGGCGGTGGCAATAGCGTGGTGACTGGTCCGCTGGCCTGCTGGCGCTGTTCCCCGTTCTGCATGCTTGTAGCTGGTTGGGACCTTCGAGCCGCCCCTGTTGGCTTGCTACTCGTCCGCTGTTCGTTCGCCGGCTGCGTGCATCGGCTGCGGTCCGACCACTTCTGACACCATGTGGCTTGCACGGGTCATGTGCGTCGAAAACGTTTATTGAACGATAGCGCTCTCATATATACATTCTATGCCGAGGGGCGTTGCCGCCAATCTAGCGCGCGTGTGCATGACTGTCACAAAGTCTATTTCGTTCATATTTTCGCCATTATAGGGCTCCTCCATGTCCACTTACAATGCCCACGTTTTCGGTAGAAGGTATTCAAAATCCGTAAATTATTGCGTTCTGCGAATTCTACTAGTACCTACCCTCTGGAATTGTAGTACCGATGCCGTAGTCTCCCACTGCCTAATCTCCAGCCTGCTTCGTCCCAACCTTTCCATTGAAGTCTAACATCAGTATAGTAAACTGTGTTTTTACCCTACTCATTGCCGATTTTACGTCTTCATAGAAGCTTTCAACTGACGCGTCCTTATGGCGGGATGTAGGTACGTAAGCCTGTACCACCTTCATCTTGTATCTCTTATTGAGTTTCATTACGATACCTACCATCCTTTCATTAATGTTATAGTATTCCTCTATGTTGCCAGCTATGTTTCTGTGAATAAGGAAACCCACTCCCAGTTCTCTTCTGTCAGCCAATCCCTGATAGCAAAGTACGTGCCCCTTCTGTAGCACTGTGTAGGCCTCATCTGTCCTCCTAACCTCTCTGAGCCCTATTACAACCCATTTAATACCCTCTAGCTCCTCGAATAGTACAGCTAGACTTGCCTCACTTGATAATGTTCTAGCGTTAAACGTTGCCAAGTTCAAGTTCCAATGGCGGCCTGTCCGGATCCAGAGATTCTTAGCACCCTCTGCTGCATTGCAGATCTGACCGACGTCGTGGTCAGTTGCTTCGCAGCCGCTGGGGACTGAGGGCCGTGAGCTAATTGGCGTATCAATGTGGGAGGTACTGGCCCGATACTGCATCAAGGTGGCCAATCCTTCTCTAGTTAGGGAGTGCGTTTCCGGCGGTGGTCACCGGTGAGGCCACACCCCAGGCCTCTACATGCAGTTCTATCACAACGCGATTTTTTTGTTAAAAATCCGGCTGGAAACTGGGTGGCACCGGGATTCGAACCACGGACCTCTTGCATGCGAGGCTGATGCTCTAATTTCCTGCATGTTCCTTAATGATTACATTGACATTGCTAATGTGGTGACTGTATAGTTACGATTGAAACGTGGTTCTTCTTTGTAGTGCAGTAACATTTCCTATCGACAGAAGTATGAGACGTTGGCGTTCAGCAGCCGGTGCTGTTCACACATTAAAAACGGTAAAAAGGAATCCCTAGCCACGTGACAGTTATACGTCTAGTCTTTGGTTGAATGCGAGTAAGTGAAAAGCCATGTTACCAATGGAACGGGGTTTATTGGCACAAGTAGCACTTGAACGGTAGGTCTATTGACGCGGAAAGCGGGCGGCAGCAACGGACTCAGGAATCACAGCGATCGGGCAAACGCTCGCGCTTGGCTCCTCCTGCTAAAGGCGTGACCCACTGCGGCACATATTCTTCTTCCTCTCTACAATACCCCGGCGACGAAGACGAGCCATCCTGGCAAGTCAAGGTGACGAGATTAGGAGTGGGTCGTGATATGGCTTGAGACGACTCACGTGGACAGTCTCACGACCAAGGCATCGCCTGTCTGTAGATGGCGTGATCGGCTCGATCACGTATGTGACAGGAGATCGACGTTCGACGACGCGATAAGGACCGTGAAACTTGGGGGCAAACTTAGCGGACATGCCTGGGGAGTGGAAGGGAAGTCGGAGCCAGACAAGCGAGCCCACGGCAAAAGTCTCGACTTGCTGGTCGCGGTCGTGGCGGTCTTTTTCGAATGCTTGCTTGTCCGAGGTGAATGATCGGGCCAACTGACGACACTCTTCGGCGTGGTGAAAAATTTCAGAAAGAGGGCTGAACTCGGAGACGTCGGGACGATACGGCAAAATGGTGTCAAGGGTGGAGCATGGCTCACGCCCATATAGAAGAAAGAAAGGCGAGAAGCCTGTGGTTGACTGCGTCACGGTGTTGTACGCATAGGTCACAAATGGGAGAATGACATCCCAGTTTGATTGGTCAGAATTGACATACATGGCGAGCATGTCTCCTAGCGTTCGGTTGAAGCGCTCAGTTAGACCGTTGGTCTGCGGGTGGTAGGCTGTAGAGGTGCGGTGCACCGTGCGGCATGCCCGAAGGAGTTGTTGTACAACTTCGGATAAAAAGACACGCCCTCGATCACTTAGTAGTTCACGTGGTGCCCCGTGACGCAGTACGAAGCGTCGCAAAACGAAATTGGCTACGTCACGTGCACCTGCCGTAGGTAGTGGAGCTGTTTCAGCATACCTTGTCAGATGGTCGACGGCGACAATGATCCATCGATTTCCAGTGGCAGTGTACGGAAGGGGACCATATAAATCGATACCAATGCGGTCGAAAGGGCGCGCCGGACACGGTAGCGGCTGTAATAATCCGGGTGAATGGGCAGCTGTCTTTCGTCGTTGGCATAGTGAACAAGACCGAATGTATTTTCGTACAAAAGTGTACATACCACGCCAGTAGTAACGCTGGCGGATTCGCTGATATGTTTTTAACACACCAGCGTGAGCATGTTGTGGGTCGGCATGGAAATACGCACAGACATCAGATCGCATGTGGTGTGGTATAACCAAAAGCCATTTACGACCATCCGCGTGGTAGTTTCTGCGGTATAGTTGCGCATCCCGTATCGCGAAATGTGTGGCTTGTCGGCGAAGAGCGCGTGGGTATGCAGACGTTGAAGAGTCAGAAAGAATGTTAAGGAGAGATGTTATCCATGGGTCTTTTCGCTGTTCAGACGACATGCTTGTGACGGAAATGGGAGCGATGGAGAAGTTGGTATCCGAATGCAGGTCTGCGGGGGATCTCACTGGTGATCGTGAGAGGGCGTCCGCATCAGAGTGTTTTCGTCCTGAGCGGTAGACGACACGAATGTCGAATTCTTGTAGGCGAAGAGCCCAACGTCCAAGGCGACCTGAAGGATCTTTTAGCGACGCCAACCAACAAAGCGCGTGGTGATCGGTCACAACGTCGAAACTCTGTCCGTACAAGTAAGGACGAAACTTGCTTAACGCCCAAACGATTGCGAGGCATTCTTTTTCAGTTACGGAGTAGTTCATCTCCGCTTTTGTGAGTGCGCGGCTTGCGTATGCGACGACGTACTCCGGAATACCGGGCTTTCGTTGCGCGAGTACTGCTCCCAGACCAACGCCACTGGCATCTGTGTGCACTTCAGTGGGGGCACTTGGGTCGTAATGGCGTAGAATTGGTGGGGACGTAAGTAGGCGGCGCAGTGTAAGGAAAGCTTCGTCGCATGCCGGGGACCAGTTAGAAAGATTAGCTGGACCGTTCAGTAGTTGTGTAAGTGGGGCTATTATTGTTGCAAAGTTGTGGACGAAACGACGAAAATACGAGCACAAGCCGATGAAGCTCCTAAGTTCTTTGAGTGAAGTCGGCTTCGGAAAGTCGGCTACGGCTCGAAGTTTGTCTGGGTCGGGGCAAATTCCATCCTTTGACACAACGTGACCAAGTATAGTAAGTTGGCGAGCCCCAAAGCGGCACTTCTTTAGGTTAAGTTGGAGGTTTGCCTTGCTAAGACACTGAAGAATGGTGCGCAGACGGTCGACGTGGGTAGGGAAATCAGGCGAAAATACGATAACATCATCGAGGTAACATAAGCATATCTGCCATTTAAGGCCGCGTAAAATGCTGTCCATCATTCGCTCAAACGTTGCAGGTGCATTGCACAGACCTAATGGCATAACCATGAATTCGTATAGGCCATCCGGCGTAACGAACGCTGTTTTGGGACGGTCACACTCTGCCATCGGAACCTGCCAGTAACCCGAACGTAAGTCCAGCGAAGAAAAGAATTCGGCACCTTGTAGGCAATCGATAGCGTCGTCGATGCGGGGAAGAGGGTATACGTCTTTCCGTGTAATTTTGTTCAGTCGCCGGTAGTCGACACAAAATCTAATCGAACCGTCTTTTTTCTTCACTAGCACAACAGGTGAAGACCAGGGGCTAGAAGATGGTTTGATGACGCCGCGTTGAAGCATATCATCCACCTGCTCTGCAATTACACTTCATTCCTTAGGTGATACGCGGTAGGGGCGTTGCCGCAAAGGAGGGTGCGTTCCGGTGTAGATTGTGTGAGCGACGGTGTTAGTTTGACTCAGTGCCTTTTGAGGAAGGTCAAATGAATCTCGGAATTCATGCAGAAGGGCTATTAGCTGGTCCCGTTGATCCGAAGGAAGCTTGCTGTCGATGGAACGATTGAAGATATCCGAGGAGTAGTCATCCCGCGTAAAAAGAGGAGTAACCGCGTTCAGCTGAAGTTGCTGGCCAGGGTCGTGGGACTCAATAGGCACAATAACGTTGTCGTCAACAGGATGAACATAGCCCAGTGTTTCAAAAGCTCTTAAGGTGAGAGGGCATGAGCTAGGATTGCAAACGACAATTCCGGAAGTATCTTGATGAGGTGGCAGAACGGCGTATGGCAGAGACGTACCGTGGCGGCGACTGAAAACGTCAGATGGGGAGAACACAACGGTAGAGCCGGACAATTCAGTGCGATTGACGGGGACAACGATGGCACTAAAAGGAGGAACATCAACGTCGGAAGCAACAAGAAGCTTGCCCAGGTGAGTGCGCTCATTGTCAGTAGATGGCGCATCTGAAAACACAGATAATTCTACCTGCGCGCGAGCGCAGTCAATTACGGCGTGGTGCCGTGACAAAAAATCCCATCCTAGTATCACGTCGTGGGCACAAGTGGTCAACACGAGAAACTCGATGTGGTACAGGACGTCCTGAATGATTACTCTTGCTGTACATGCTCCGACTGGTCGAATAGGTTGCGAGCTCGCGGTATTCAGCAATACGTCGGAAGGCGGCGTCGTTACTTTTCGTATTGAACGGCAGTTTTTGACTTATCACAGATACGGCGGCACCCGTGTCAACAAGCGCAAGAGTTCGTAGAGCTTCAACAAACAGTTCCAGAAAGTTTGTGGGGGACGGGCGAGGACTTCTACAATGCGACGATTTCGCAGCTCGTGCCTCCGGAGCTGCGGCAGTCAGTTTTCCGTCTCTGCGGAGTTCGGTCGGCGACGCAGCGGGGACGGAGAACGGTGGCGGCGTGGTGAGGATGGGCGACGGGGACCGAATGGCCGGTAGTCGGCAGCAGGGTGGTGGTCTATTTCGGATGGGGACGGGTCGCGTTGCACTGATTGTCGGTCATATTGACGGGGAATTTCTCGTTGCGCGTTGTACGGGGCCGGGAAAGAGTCGTCAGAGTACCTTGGAGCAGCAGCCGGGCCCGTTGCGAAGCGCCGGCGACAGAAGCGCGCCACGTGACCTGGATATCCGCATGCATAACAGATCGGACGATTGTCAACTGTGCGCCAAGGGTTTCCGTGATAGCGCTGTTGTGTTGCTGGAACTGGCGTCGTTGGTACTCGTAGAGGCTGGGGAGTCGGCCGAAGTGGAGGTCGTGGTGGAGTAGCAGCAACAGCAGCGTAAGTCAATGGCGCGGTGACAGGTGTTGTCTGAGAGACGGGCGGCAGTGCCTCAGATACCTGCGCCTGTATTACCTGTCTGATGGCGGGCGCGAGACGCTCAGAAGAGGGTTCCGTTGCCGGTTGATACGACAGACACGAAAGTTGTCGGGCCACCTCCTCGCGCACATATCGTTTGATTTCCGACATGATTGTGTTGTTGTCTCCACCTAGGGTCAATGCCGCGAGAGTTCCGTCGGTAGTCGCTGGCCGCCGTGTCATGACCCGCTGCTTGCGCAATTCCTCGAAGCTCTGGCAAAGAGTGGCGAGTTCAGACACGGTACGGGGGCCCTTGGCCAGCAGCATCTGAAAGGCGTCGTCGTCTATCCCCTTCAAGATGTGCTTGATCTTGTCTGCCTCGATCATTGAAGGGTCAAGGCGCTTGCACAGGTCGAGCACATCCTCGATGTAGCTTGTGAAGCCTTCCCCCTGAAGCTGTGCGCGTCCCCGTAGGCGCTGTTCGGCACGGAGCTTGCGTACCTCGGGGCGACCGAACACATCGGTGATGCGTAGCTTAAAGGCACCCCAAGTGGCGAATTCCGACTGGTGGTTGTTAAACCAGAGACTCGCCACTTCTTTCAGGTAGAAGGGTACATATTGAAGCTTCGAAGGGTCGTCCCACTTGTTGCTTGCGCCTACCTTTTCAAATGTCGACAGCCAATCTTCGACGTCTTGCTCATCGGTACCGTCGAAAAAAGGTGGATCGCGCACGCGTAGCGAAGTGGGCACGATGACCATCGGAGGCTGGGTCGTACCTTGCTGGGTGGTTTCTTCAGCCATTTCTGTGATGGCAGGTAGTTTCCTGTTGCGGAGTTCCAGGTTGAAGTACCCAGCACCTCCACCACTCTGGAACGGGGTTTATTGGCACAAGTAGCACTTGAACGGTAGGTCTATTGACGCGGAAAGCGGGCGGCAGCAACGGACTCAGGAATCACAGCAATCGGGCAAACGCTCGCGCTTGGCTCCTCCTGCTAAAGGCGTGACCCACTGCGGCACATATTCTTCTTCCTCTCTACACCAAGAACATGCTTCTGTCATATTACAGTATAGTTGTACTGAGGTTAGTGAAAAGGGAAGAAATACGCGGTGAATGTCACAGGAAGAGTGATAATGCATGAAAAGGAATTGGATAAGTTGAGTTTGACATGATCCTCGTAGATTATTTGAACGTAAGAACTGTAAGGAACCTTGATGGGCTCCTGGTACGATGGCCTTATAGGCTGATACCTCAGCTGGTCACTGTCACGACGCATGGCGGCGTAACTCATGCATGGGCACGGGAACTCAGAGCGAATACAGATGTACTGACATGCTACGGAATACGGAGTACGTGCATTCTGATGCTAAGTGATGTGGCGCCTGTCTGAGTGTGTCCTATTCTTCATAGCTGCGTTCTTGTTTGCCTTTGAACGCAGAGAACTACAACATAGATGTCTTAATCACTACGAAAGCATGTCGAAAGCTTGTCAGTTTAGACATTTCATCTGCCTCAGTGGACCGAGGCAGATGACGTATCCAACCGCAGCAGTCGCATTGTGATGGGGGCGAAATGCTAGGGTTCTGTGTGCTGTGTGAGGACGGGGCCCATTAAGCGACCCCAGATGGTCGAAATTAGCAGGGCCGTTTGAATATCTCTCAATATAGTATGGTATGTAAAACAACAATTATTATTTAAAACAAACACGCGACTCCGTTGTTGCCCATCGTCTCACGCTTCTGACTTCTCTTGTAGCAGGTGCGGTTGTCTTCAAGGTAGCCATTCCGCTCTTTTATTGTGCGCTCCCAGAAAGCCGAGATAACGTTGAGCATGCCATAGAAAGTCCACCTGGTCAAACAAGACCCTGTCGTTACACGGGGTGAAGGAAAAATATCTTGGCTCTCAAGTGTGGTAGATTGTGAAATGTTACAGCATAACATTGTCTTGTCTTAGCCCTACTTGGTTCAAGCATGAAGGCAGAATGAAAAAAAAAGCTGCTAGGGAAAGAAAACAATCTCCTTTATCTTCTTCTTTAGTACATGCTGATATGTTGTTAACTTTTTGCTCATTCGCGCTAAGCCAGTGTTGCCCTAGAACAAGAAAAGCCTATATGAGTCCATACTGCCCGAGATAGGCAACGCACTCAGAGGCAGCGAGGGTCACGGAGAAACTTCTTACCGGCCTTATGTGTATCTGTGGAGTGTTTGCAAGTGTGACTCGATGACAGCTTTATCTTACGTAATCTACTGGTGGGCCAAGACAAAGCTGTCAATGTGTACTTTCTCTGGGAAGTCGTGGGGTGCAGACGTCTTTTGGCTGGCGTGATCCGAAAAGGTGCACTTGAGGTGACAACAGGAATAGGAGCACAAGCTGAGAAGTGCCTGACACATTTATTTATTCCAGCGGGTGACTTGAATGCCACCTGGGAAAGACGACAAAAACAAGCACGCACTAAAGATAGTATGAATTTACTTTTTTGACAATTATAAGGAGGCTGCCATAAAACATGCAGCAACAATAATACCTGACACTTTGCGGGCCAAAACCACGATATGATTCAGAGCCACGCTGTAGTGGGAGGCTCCGAACATTTCGACAATTTGGCGACGTGTATTAACATCACTTAGTGCACAGTCTCCTCGCTCCCACTCTCCTTCCTCGCAACGCCGACGCAGGCATGCATCGTCTGCTAGCGAGTCCCTTGAATAAAAAAAAAACTGCTCGCGCTGCACAACCGTTCCCTGGCCACCCCCTGCGCATTGTTCAACAATGAACTCGCAGCGTGCGCGTTAACTAATAGTGAACAGCGGGACTCTGTGACCAATCGGTCTTCCGTCTCTCACTGCCCATTAGCTGTGATTAGCGTGTTTCTGTAGAAAACACCGGTCCATCACTACATGCTCTGCGCCTCTACAAGTTGCACCTACGCAACGCCGCGATGAGCACCAGCGTCAGCGCCGCCACCAGTGTGAGCGTTAGCACTCGCTGTTTCGCATATACACAAGGTTCCCTTTAGCGAAAGGTGGTAAAATTTTTCAGAACGGTTTGGAATAAAGCATTATGAGCTCGATGGTCAGGGCACCAGGAACAGGGCTTTAGTGGCTACTGCCAGCTGCCTGAATTTACCCAGGAGCACAAGCTGTACCTCTGGGTCAGAGCTGGTGAGCAGGGCCTCCTATTGCTCGATTGTATTACACGTTTCACTGACCTAAAAGGATATTCAAATCTGGTGGTTAGTTTAGGCATACCCACGAAATGTGATAACGTGCACCTGAACAAATTGGCAGAAGGTTGGACTTGTCCAAGAGTACTGCAGCAGACATTAAAAAAATCTTGTTCCATGCGTTTTGACATGGTTAGCATGGGCAGGATAATTCTACCAGCATAAATACTAGAACTTCAAAGTACCTATGCTTGGTCTTTGCAGTGTTGGCACTTTGTTACACAAAGTACAGTGAATAGTGTGCAATAGTTACGCGGCAGACAAGGCAAATTCTGAACGGCATAGTTATGCTCTTCGCGTTGCGTGTAAACAACATTACAAAAGTAAACCAGCTAGCTCGATATATTTTTTTTTCGATCCATTGACTTCTTTATCCTTTATTCTTCTTTTTGTATAAAGGATTTATTCTAGATCCTTTATTCCTATATTTTTGTACGCCGGGTAATTCCTTGTAGCTGTTCACGCATCAGAGAACAATTTTGTCCCATTGAAAATACTTTGAGCCAGCTGGGCGATTGACCTTTCATCAACCAAATAAAGCCTTCAGCTCTGAAACTCGCAAAGTTCTCACTGAACAGCTGAACTGGTTTTTCCTCACCTGAACTTAATACTCTCAGACTACAGAACGCTACTTTCAGACTTTAATGTCTATAAATGTGTGTATATATTGTTACCTATAGATTTCACTATGATGCCTACACTGGTTCATAGATACGGTTCACCATTTATGGTCGAGCATATCTGAGACTTTTTTTACTTCGCATTTATGCGCAGACGTGCCTGCTGGAGAACGAAGTCGAGGCAAACTGCACGGAGAGCAGTTACCTGGTGGCCGTCTTGCGCAGCCCCACGGTGCTTCAGCAGTCGTTCCCGTACCTGATCGGAATCATTGTGTCTATCAACTACATCAGCATGGGATGCCAGATAGACGTGAGCCTCATCATCACCACGCTCAAAAAGCCACTGGCTCCGCTGCTTGGAATCGCCTGCCAGTTCCTCTTCATGCCACTGGTGAGAACAGCATATATAGAACCGAAACACATTGAAAGTGCCGATCGAAGGTTGGGCCGATTGAAAGTAGGGGCGGCCGAAGGTAGTGCCAACCAAAGGTAGCGCAGATTGAAGGTAGTGCAGATTGGAAGCACATGAGGAGGGCGCAGATTGAAAATGTAGATAGCAGAAAGCACGGGTGGGGAGTACTCGTAGAAAGCAAATAGAATGGAGTGGATGGAAGGTATAAGTGGAATGAAGGGCATGTTAGATGTGATTTCATGCTGCACTGCGTCGTCCAGTCCACACTTGTCTCCTCCTGTTTCTTTCCTTCACTTCCTTTCTTCCTCACTTCTCTCTTCTTGCTCCCTACGCTGACACTGTCATTCATTATACGCTGCACACGGGGCCTGTTTTCACCCTCTCTTGTGCCGACAGCTTGCTCACTCGGTCCCGCTGTCGACAGCGTTAAAGGCATTCCGAAGCAGACAGGGAGGGCTCAAATGAGCAGCATCTTAAATGGACATCTTGTCTATTCTTTCATTAGTTGTTGCTGACGAATGGTGCTGCGTTATATAGGCAGATAAGCATCCCGGAAGAAGGTGGTCATACAAGACATTGTGAAAGAATTTGTTCTGGGATTAGTTTGTGTCTAAGCTTGTTGATTACCTTGCTCACAGCGCAAGGTTTCAAACACAGAGAAAGAAGACAAGTATGAGAGGGAGGAGCGGGTTTGTGAGCGCATGTAGAGCTTCTATTTACGTAGTTCTTGGTACCTGTGGCATTTTAACTCGCAAGGCATATTCAGGGGATTCTAAAAAGGATCAATCTATAGTAGTACGAGAAATGTAGATTTTGTTTTTTGGCTGCAGTGTTTATTTGCACAAACAAGTCTCGGAGTGCTGTAGATGTAATTAAATTGAACGAACAGATATTTTTAATGAGCGTTCCACAGTTTTATTGATTATAGCTTTGTGTGGTTGTCGCTAACGGAAAATACAGTTGCTTCCTTTCCCTCGATTCATCTCTAGATATTACAGGCATGATGTTCTGGGCAAATAGGTCGGAAGGCTTATTTTGATATAGACAAGAATGTTTCGACTTGTACGTCGCGCCGCTTCCTTGGAATACGAGAAGTGGCAATGCCATAAACACTGCGCAAGCACGCAGTGATACGCAAGTGCAGCTGATACGAAACATACGGTGGCTGACATCTCTTATCGCATGATAGCAGTGCGTTGATTCACCGGTTGCTCGACGAGATCAAAGCCAACTTGCACCTTTTCTAGTCTCATCGGCTTCCTTTTTACGAAGGAGATTGGATGAGATATTTGCATAATCAGTGTCTGAACATGGGTACTTCATAGTCTTGAGAGCATCCAGATCACTTGAAGACGCGCGGCAAGATAAGCGGTTTTCTGGAAATGCACTTAAGTCATATTAAGTGTCTCGTTGAGAGACTGGTTGCGCAACAAGAGTATTTTTTTCTGAGGTGCATCTAAAGAAGGAATGCTAATACATGCCTGTCCTTGTTTCTTTTAAATCTTTCCTTATCTGTACTGTTGAACATCATGCGTCTAATGAGATTCACGCCGTCGGGGATTCGTGACCGCCGACAAACGAGACAGATAAGTGGTGACATCGTCTAGGATAACCTCTGGTAAATAGTTCTGGTCGACGTCTCGTAAACGTAATTGTTTTTTTTTTCATCCTTTCCGGCAAATGGCTGAGGTTAACTGAACTTGATTTTTTTTCCTTAAGCTATCATGCACATAGGCGTGTGACAAACATAAGCTGGATGGAAAATGCGTAACCGTGACTCATTAGCTTTCAAGGCTCGGGTGACCTCACGTATAGAACGTACCCCTTGAGGCCATGTCATGACTTTAGTTTCGTGCAAGAATTTTGTGGAAAAACGTGTTGTGTATTCGTTTGAACTTTTACGTTTCCCCAAATGTCAAAGACCCTCTTATTTCTGGCTATTATCTTATCAATCTAACTGCTAAAGCTTCCACATCAGTTAGACACATTTGCTAAACCTGAATAGCTATAGAAGTCGCGTTTGAACTAGTTTGCGTTTCACGTATTGCAGTTTCCAGACAATCGCCTTATGTACAATAAACTCTATTCATCATCAGTGCTTGGATAAGTTGTAGAACTCTCTAAAAATGCAATCTTTAGTAAGCGAGAAGCTTTAGTATAACTAGGGACCTTGCTGCACCATGATATACCAATGTATTTCAGAAACCGCGAACATGGTTTCTATCGCGTTTTAACACCGAATAAAAGTAATATTACGTTAAACACAATTTGCCGAATATCCTAAATAATACCGTTAGCACTAGTGATTATTTCCGCAAACATGTATATAAATTAACTATCAACAAATTCATTCGAATATAACAATACATTTAAAATATGTATACATTTTCTGTTTGGTGAATTTTACGTATCTCAGAATGCGTGTACTTGAGAGTGTCAAAGTTAAGTCTGTTTTGTACTAAGAATTATAGTTTCTTATATGTACACTAGAGAGAAATCTGGCGCTAGTGTCCATGGGAGCTACTACCCTTGGTGTAAAAAAAATTGTTGGCGCAAAATTGAAAGAAGAGACACGAAAGTGCGTTTTCTGTGTCTCTCTTGTCTTTTTTTCAAGTTTGTGCCAACGACGTTTTACACAGCTATGCACCTCCTAGCCCGACAGCTTACGTTACTTACGCTTGGTGCTTCGGTAAGCACGAGAATGGTGGGTGTAGTACACACGTTTGTCTAATCCTACCTCTTTCGACTCCGTCTGGTTCCGTGTGGCCTGAATACGCTTTGTCGAAAGTCAAAGTCCAGAAAAGATGCAGCAGTTACGCTTCACAACCTTGACATTTTTAGGCTCATCCATTCAAATTGGGTCACGAAGTTCACAACGGTCCGTTCTATCATTCGAAACAAAACCAAAACTCAGCAGTAACCAAAGCCACCTGTGTGTTCGAAGGCGCAAGCGTGAAGACCACCATTCCTATAATGGTTGAATGATCACAGCGCCACTATCCTACTGTTGATTTCAGGTAACTTTAGGCTAAAATTCTTGCTGTTATCACGCTGTCATGTATAACGCATCCTGGGTCAAGTCAAGTACCGGAGGATGTTTATAGTATATGATAGAGCAACAATAAGGTCTAAAACTAACCATTTGCAATCGGTAAGGAGTTATACGAGTTGCTGGGCATCCTATCATTTCAAGTCCTTCACCGGTGTTTGCAGCGGCGGTGTACCGGTCACGGTGCTCAGCTACTGGACTGGAAGATCCGCAGGCTCGATCCCGGCCATGGCACTTCAATGGAGGCGAAATTCTGAAGTTCGGGGTACTGTGCGATGTCAGTAATCGCTTAAGAACCGAAACTGTCAGAGCACGCATTTCAGGCATGACAGACAAGGGAACGCGACAAACGGAAGCGCTATTCTCTTGTATGACGTCTCTGAAGTTTGAGCTAAAGCAGTTTCAATGGAGTTTCAATTACTTATACAGTTTCCAACTTGCCTAAGTCAGCACTCTGCTACGTTGAAGATCACCAGATGGTATAAATATCCGGAGCCAACCCCTATGGTGGGCCTCGTAATGTTATCATAGTTTTGGCACGTAAAACCTTAATATCGTTATCTTTCCGTGACGTTCACAGAAGTTTAAAAAAATTGCAGCATATCTTTGGAGTGAATGATGAGTCGGGCGAAGTGTCCATCCACCCATCCGTCTAGCCGTCCGTGTGTCCATCCGTGCATGCGTCTATGTGTCCGATCGCGTTCGAGAATGCAGACGGCGTGCGGGTAACACCGACGAGACGCGAGCCAAAAAAGCCGAACGCAAGCGTCTTCTACGCGCCCGCCGCTCAGCTTCGTCCATGCCCCAACGATCCGCCACGCACGGCGGCGATCCAGAGACAGAGAGAGGCACTCGTTCCCCGTGCACTCAGGCAAAGCCCACGCAGCAGTCAATCGGAGAGTAGCGGTACAGCGCCATCTAGAATATCCTCACGCAACTGCAGTTTGTATGTACTGTAAGCACAATATTCACAGCGATTGAGCTTCATCCTCTTCATCTGATTATGATGATCACCACGAGGCACGTCGTTTTATGAGACAGCACCGTCTAATGTACTGTTTGGAAGATACTGCCTTCTTTTCTTTCTCCTCTATTCTTCTCTCGGTTATGCGTGACAAGGTTAGATTAAAAAGAGCTTCGCCCCTAAAACGGAAGTTCCAACGGGTTAAAGTGCACGTTTATCGGGCATGAAGCTTTCTGCGCTTTATTTCACATAAGTATTCAGACGTGGCGGTGACCGTCAAACGCACTACATGCTTATCTAAGCCCCCGCGTCGAAACTAGCGGTGCCGCCTTCAAGTGGTTGTGGCTGCCCGGTGCAGGACCTCTTTGTGCACAGCGACCTTGGTCGGGGAGCTAGTGGCATTCTGCGCGCACGAAATGGCTTCTGTTGGTGTTCACTTGCAAGTCCTGTAAACGCTGTGGCGAGACTGATAAGACGCAGGCGTGATTTCTCCCCGGTCCGTTCAGCATCGCCTGTTTACTTTGGCGCTGCTCCAAACAGACGACTGCATATCAGCGTTGATTACGATGGTCATGGTAGTCAGCTTGCCGACATCACCCGTGTTGACGTTTCAGGGAAGACCCAATGATTACGCGATTGACGCTGCATTACTAACATAGATTACAGAGAGGTTTTTGCTGAGCTAACGGCTGAGCCATCAATCGCAAAGCCTTATTAGCTTAGAGGGTCGCTTCGGCCTGTCCTATTTACTCAAAGTGCCACTATTACGGAATAGGGCTATGTGGCGTAACTCAGACGCGTCCACAATAGAACTCCTAGCCATTCTGTCATGCTTCCATCGTTACTTTAGAGCCGGTATCTGCCTCGTTTGGTGGTAAAGTGGTTACACAGTGCCAGTCTACTGACTCGAAGGTCACGGGTTTGATACCAGCCAGAGCGGTCGGATTTTGATGGACGTTAAACGCTAAAAGCCCGTGCCATGCGCTATTTCAGGGCTCGTTAAAGAACATCAGATCGCTGAAATTTCCGGACCCCTTTGCTGCGACATGCGGCATAGAGTTGTGGTAGTTTTAGACATGAAAACCCCGGATATCTGGCTTCGAGCTGCGTGTTTTGTTTTGAGATGTTCGACTCTAGAAACACTTCGCTAAGCAGCAAAGCCATGCGACTTCCACTTAGCTTCGGTCGAACACAAATAGGTACATTTTTTAAAATGTGAAATATTGCTTGATCAGCATTATTTCTTGATCTCATCAACACTCCCCGCCTAATGCACACTCGCTTAAGGGTGGGAAATGTGGGAAATAGCTGTCTGTTTTAGTTAAAATTGAGTGAAACGTTCATTGTATGTTACAAAAAGTGGGTAGGCTGTGACACTGTGCCGCAACGTTCTTCACAACGCGTGACAAACTTCGCCCTAAGGAAATATTAGATCACAAGCGATTATCTATTTCCAGTGTTTGAACATCAAACCTGAACACAGAAAGGAATACAGCGTTCATTCATATAGTTATCGCAACTTCGCATTTTAACACTACCCGCATCCCGTTCATTCAGTTTTTGTAGTAGCTACATTCCTTTTTTGGTTGCTGTTGTGACATGAGGTTCTCTATGGACGACATAAAGATCTACTACAACATTGTTCGCTATTGCTAAGCAAAGGTTACCATTTCTTTTGCCAGATAAGCTAACTATATTTTGGTTGTAAAGTCTGGAACGTACTCGGCATGATCTTTAATGTATATATAATTCTGATTTAGCTATTATTCAGGGATGCATGTGCAGCGATCGTACGCTATATTAAGTCCTCTTCTTCTGCGGTGCAGGTTTCCTATGGCATCGGCCTGCTCTTGCTGGAGAATGCCCTGATGCGGTTCGGCATCTTCATGCTTGGCTGCTCGCCCGGTGGCAACTCTAGCAACCTCTGGACCCTCATATTCAACGGCGACGTCGCACTCAGCGTCACCATGACATTCGTTAGCACCATCGCCAGCATCGGTGAGTTACGAGTCGCCACAGTTGTATTGTTTCGTGAAGGGAGAGTAAGACGATAGTTATAGCGCGAGAACAAAACGACGACACAGAAACAAGAGGGACACGAAAGACACGAAAGTCCATCTTGTCTCTGTGTCGTCGTTTTGTTCTCGCGCTATAACTATCGTCATGCCATACCAACTAGCCCAAGCCTGCCACACTTCTAAGGGAGAGTAAAATTGGCACACTTGGAAGAACATCGGTGCGTGCGGAGTTCGCTCAATGAGAGGGTAGAGCTTCATCCCAGCTTCCCATACTGTCGGTATAGAGTCTCAAAAGATGGCGTGTTTTGCAGTGGTGGATAGAACGAATTTTAAACGACGACGTGTTTCCAACAATGGCTCATATTTGGTGCATGGTTTCTTGGCTATCCACGAATGAAGATCGGAAGTAGGCTTCATTCAATGTAACACTAGAGCTTTCGGCAGTCATTATCTTTAAAAAACCTACATGAACACAACACTGCACTTTAAATACAGGAGACAGGTGTAGCTGGGTAACGGTATAGGAAAGAGTTTGAGTACCCCTTGAGGTGATTAGGAGGGATCACCACCCTCACTCTCCCCCTCCCTCGTGCGCAGCTGTCTGACACATATAACCACCAGCCATATCAACTACATACGGCCAGTTTCTGCATAAATCAAAGCGCTTTGGAGCACTTATATCGCCACTAATTCATATTTAGTGTTAGGAGTTTTTAAGTACCTCGCGGAACAACCGATTTTTGTTACGCCTTATTTTAATGTCCTAAGGAACGGTCTCCACCACATAAGACCAGCTCGAGGAACTCAAACTTCTCGACTTTTCGCTACCAGTTGCCATCGCAGATGCGTTTTGCTGATAGACACGGGTTGGTAAAGTGTCATGCCCTGGCGCAGAAATCCAAATGGAATTTTCGTAACAGAGACGTCATTACTTTAGCTAGGTGTTATACCAGTTTATACTATCAATTCTAAAGCTGCTACAGAAATTGGCGCCAGTGGCTACCGTACACTACCCACAAATGTCGCTTTTTTCAAGCCGTTGCACTTATGACACCTTTTTTGTGAAATAAGCATTTGCATTCTTCGTCTTAGCCCTATCAGGAAGTCAACTCATGCGCGAATTCGTAAATCAGTCGTTTCCCCCTTCCATGATCTTGGATTGGTTTACCACCAGTTAGTTTGAGCATAAAGGAAAGTAACTTAAGCAAAAAAGTAAAAAAAAAGGTGACAGGATGTACACTGATCCAGCCAATCATTAGCGCTCACCCTTTCGCCTGTCCTGTTCCTTCTTTTCTTACACCCATGTTGTTCACGCTCAAATTGAGTTTTGATAAAACGGTTCAAGAATATAATGCACGGGCTCACCCAATCAACATTGCTTGCAAACTCGTGTCTTAATCGATAGGTGAATGAATCAGTCCATGCGGCCCACGGGGAAGCACTTTAAGAATGAGCAAGTGCAAATGAGAAGTGCGAATACCCGGTGAATTGCATTACAAATGGTTCGCATGTAATGCGGCGAACCATCGACTTTGTTGTTCCGACTTAATGTCAGGTGTTTCTTCAACCCTTGACTTACTGTCCAGTTTCTCTCTCCACGCCATGAGTGACTCTTATCATGTCTGCAGGAATGATGCCCCTGTGGGTGTTCCTGCTGGGGCGGCACATGTCTCCGGAAACTGGAGTGCTCAGCGTACCATTCACCAACATAATTTCCAGTCTCATCGGCCTCGCAATACCCTTGGCCATCGGCATGGCCATCCACAAGCTAAAGCCTACGTGGGCCCTGGCGCTGACTAAATACGTCAAGCCCGTCACCATCATCGTGCTCATAGCCATCCTGGTCTTGAGCGTCACCGTAAACCAGTAAGGAACGACCCCAAGTCTGTGGATTGTCATCATTAACACCTGAAAATCTGTGCGCGGGTTGTGGTTTGATAGCCTGCATATTATTGCAGTTTGCGATGAGTCATATTGTATTGCTCGCTGACGCTTCGTATATGCATCAGGTTATTAGGCCTTGCAATTACTGCTGTATATATTTCGCAAAGCTTACTATATGCCCGATGAATTGAAGGATGTGGAAGCAGCAAGTTTTTCGAGAGCCAAAACATCTTGTAATGTTTGCCTCAGAAAAAAAATGCGGATGCAGAAAAAAAATCGGCCACGTGTTACATCCTATAGTTTAAAATACTTCACACTGCTCCACACTTCGTAGTTTATTAGTTTATACAGACGGGAATGAGGAAGAAAAGTAAGAAAGAAGGAACAGGAAAGAAACGAAAGGCAGGGAAGTGAACCAGTATAGGAGTGGTATGCCTCCCTACACATGATAAAGGGATGCACATGGGGTAGTTTCAAAGATGGAAACAGATTTCCTTGTGAGACGCAAGGAGCTGCAATGTAAGAAACACTAATTAGATGACTTTGATGTTCTCATTAGATACCAATGTTCCTTCCCCCTTCTACTGTATCTTACTGCAGCTCATAAAGCGCCCCGCAACGGTGGTGAGTTGCTAAGGAACTCGGCTGCTGACCCACAGTACAGTGTACAGAGCGGCTGTAAATAGAGCAGATTGTTCAAACCTTAGTGTTTTACTCAGCTGCCACATCCATCATTACAATTCTTCACTGTAATGGCGACTTTCAACAACAGCGAAAACTGCACGTATCCGACAGGCAGTCCATAGGCATAACAGATCAGCGTTGCTTTCTTTGTCTTTGAAAACATGCAGTTCATTGTGCGCTAGGTATCGAACATATGAGAATATGACGACCTCTTTTTAGCCACATGCAGAGGTCCGTACACTGATCATCGTATCGTCCAATTGATTCTGGTTTCCCGCTTTTCTTAGGTACATTTTCTTGCTGATGACGTGGCAGGCGCTTCTGTGCGGCGCCCTTGTTTCCTGGAGCGCCTACGTGTTTGGCGCACTGGCCGCTTTCGTGGGTCGCCTCAACCGGGCTCAGATCATCGCCGTGGCCATCGAGATCGCCTTCCAGAACAGCGGCATCGCCATGGTCGTCCTGTACACGTCACTTCCACTTCCGGACGCTGACCTCGTCATCGTGCCAGTCGTCTGCCAGACGATCCTGCAGGGCGTGCCGCTGTATGTGCTGTACGTTGCTAAGCGGATCAAGTCGTGCGTATCCAAGCGCCTACACCCGGACGAGAAGCAGGTTCCGGAATCCATTTCCTCGGAACCAGAACTGGAGAGTGGCCTGTGTCCGGCGAAGGCCGCATGTGAAGAAGCCCGAAATTGCGTGTTGCCCAGCAAGGACGCCCTGGAGCTCAGGGACGTGGTCACCGATTTCGACGTGAAGAAATCTCGACTGTGATACACGAAAGAGACTTGTCTGGTACCTTAGCGGCTCCATTCGATCAGCCAGTAGAAATACATCGCACAGTTCCGTGTGCTTTCGCTTGTGCGTGGATGCGGTGTTGTTTCCGAAGCTGCCTTTACAGTGTAATATATGCATTCTCATTTCTAGCGCGTTCGCTGTACGCTCGGGTTTGTGTATGCGTGAAATTACCAGCGAAGACCTGGTCAAGCGACGTGTTTGACTGTATACTCTCTTATGAGGTTAATAGTAAGCTGTTGAATATGCAGGTTTATACGTAGACGTTTTATGTGATGGCTGTCACAATTTTTTAAAGGTCTTAAATGTTTATACGTACTTTTTGGGTGGTTCACCTTCTTTTTAAACTGTTTTAAGGACGTGTAGCTTTGTTGAAACGTAAGTAAGGCAACGAAAGTGCACATCTTTTCAGGTAATGGGTGAATCTAGAAACGCCTGCTAACCGCTTGCAGTAAAGTCGACGATACCAGTGAATATAATCGATAATTTATTTTTATATAAACAATCACTTTTTATTGCTTTACCACTGTCTGTGACTGTGCACAGGCTTTGACTGTTGTGAAGAGCGTCCCTCTAAAGTATTTTCGCAATGTGTATGCCCCATGTATTGTGCGTGTTTGATTTATTTGCAGAGTACTATGGTCATTGCACAGTGGGTTGTTCGTAGCCTTTCACAGACTGCGTTTGGCTACAAGCGTTGCTGATGCGTTTTTGTGCTTCGTTCCGGCATCACGTTTGCCAAAGTTTCTAATCCAAGTTTTTATGCCCCCATGGTTTCCCCTGAAAAAAAAAAAACACTGGACTCACGATTCCTTTTGTACTACGACCATGCCGTTTTGTGCTTAATGTGACTTGATTTGTTCAGTGCTGTCTTCTTTACGCGTGATATGTAATTGTTGTTGTTCACCACCAAAAATGTTTTTAACTGTCATTCGTCTCGTTAAGGCGTGCGCTTTATTGTTCATACAATATTATTGCTTTTAATTTGTTGCAAGCCAAAGTTGATTGAAAACACCCGTGTTGTCTTAGTAAGGCCAAACATTTGCGTGGCACATTTCAAACCTGTTCGAATTCGGGGACGTAGATACATTAATGTAAAAGATGTGCGCTATCCGTTCGATGTCTGTGTGAGCGGTTTTACTGTGTACATGTCGCCAGGATTCGCGGTTGACGAGGGTGCATCGATGCGCGCGCCCTCTGCGGGAATCGAGGCTCTCTACGGTTGACACGAATGTATAGCAGGACGTGTAATTTTATGCAATAAACATTCAACAAATGAACGAAGTGACAATGTGTCAAGTAGAGAATTTATGCATATTAATTCGGTGTACAGCATCTACTATTGCCGCTATGTCGAGCTGCACCATTTCGCGCCGGCGTTCTCATCGGGCACCGCGTTTATGCGGAACGCCAACTGTCGAACAAGGCATTGTTTTCTGAAACCATGTAGTTTAAAGCGAGTGCCATAAGGTTCCTTGGAGTACATACCCATAAAGCTTATTTTATGGCGACGCCACTGGGGCGCTGACATAGCACAGTACACGTGACATTAACATTTCGGCACAATCGAAATGCGATGGCCGCGTCTTTTGTGTCAGCAGAGCCACACCCATTCTCACTATCCACAGCCGGCGGATACTTACCACGTCTTTAGGTACAAGCGGGGTGCATCATAGTTAACACTTGTAGGTAACGTTATACCGCGCTTTCCTTACACCAATGGTAATCACTTCACCTGGTGCAGAAGTGAGTGAATATTCGAGCAGAAAATAGGGCGAAAGCAGGTCCGAGGTGAAAGATGGCTGATAAAAGGAGGCGTCAGCTCAGAAGCCACAATTTTCTTCGAACTAGCATCGATTAAATCGAAACCGTAACTGGATTTTTTTTTTCAAGGAGGAGGGGGAGGGGAGATGAGGTTTTATTTTTGCTTTATGTACGATCGTGCACGCATTTGCATGTATGCGTAATTATACATGTTTTTTTCAACAAACGTCTCCGAAAATCAATAAAAATCGGGAAACGGTATACTCGCTCAGTGCCCTTACATATGCTTTTTCTGGGGTAAGAGGCATGTTAAGGTAGCAATTACAATAGTAATTAAGTAAAAAAATTATCCTGTTAATTAACGGGCGCAGGGTGACTCGCTCTCTTTACTGCGAGAAGGTCATGACCGCTGCTGCATTTTGAGGAATCGGACACCGGAAGTACAGCCGAGTTCACCAGCGAAACGGAAACCGAAGCTCTGATGAGTGCAACTATCAGACGACCAAAATGACGTCACTATTTACGATGAAAATTAGCGGTGTTGCTTCTGTTCCATTTGTTAACGTAACGCACACGTGTGCCATGTGGCCTCTGATTGAAAACGAAACCCGCACAATTAGGGCGCAAGTCAATTGATGTCATAGGTACAACAGCGCTCGATCATTGCGGACGTCTCCGAAAAGTACTCCACTTTCTGTTTAACCGGCCAAGTTTCACAGGTTTCAATCCTCGTAAAGAATAGCCAGTGGCCATTTTTATGACATCTGTAGGCAGCCTCACCCTCTTCGAAGGGAGGGCAGCAATTTCCCTATTTTACCTGACCACCTGTCTCCACTTAGGGAAAAAGGTGGCACCAATGCTTAATTTTCAAAATTCATGACGCCCTTCATACGTGTACTCAGCTCAAAATGCCTTACACCACATGTAAATAATTATGGAGGAAACGTGAGAAGTATCTCGTTTTCCTTATTCATGTGCAGTTTCGCATACAATTCTTGAAACCCCCCGGTGTATTGTATTAAACGCCACTCGCGAAACAAGAAAGATGCGGGTTATTATTTGTCATTTCTGAAGTGTTTTGTAAATAATTCTCGGCTCCGCCACGGTGGTCTGGTGGCTAAGGTACTCGGCTGCTGGCCCGTGAATCGTGAGATTGAATCGCGGCGGCGGCGGCTGCGTTTTCGATGGAGGCGAAAACGCTGTCAGCCCATGTGCTCCGATTTTGGGGCACATCAAAAAACTCCGCGTAGTCCAAATTTCTGGAGCCCTCCACTATGGCGTCTCTCATAGTCACTAGGTGTTTTGAAACGGCAAGCCCTACATACTAATCAATCAAATGATTTTCATTTTATTTGAAAAAAAAGTGGACGGAAAGTCATTCTTTCCGTACACCCATGGCTACGCCCCTGCTAATGTGCGATATGGTCGAAATTTCCAGAGCCCTCCACTACGGCCTCTCTCATATTCATTGGGTGATTTTGAGACAGTAAATTCTACATATTAATCAAACAAATGATTTTTATTTTAGTTAAAAAGATAAAGTGGACAGAAACTCATTCTTTTTGTTCACCCCTGGCTACGCCCCTGCTACTGTGCGTTATGGTCAAAATTTCCGAAGCCCTCTACTACAGCCTCTCTCATAATCATTAGGTGGTTTTGGAACAGTAAAATCCCCACATTTATCAATCAAATGATTTTCGTTTTATTTAAAAAATAAAATAGACAGAAAGTCATTCTTTCCATACACTCCTGGCTACGCCCATGCTACTGTGCGATTTGGTCAAAATTTCGGAGCCCTTCACTATACGGCACGCTTCACAATCGTATAGTAGTTTTGAGATGTAATACGTCAGCTATTATGCTGATTACGAGTGACATCAAAAATGTAAATGAAGATGATGTTCACCGTAACTCAATCATGCAGATACGTGCTCGTGTTAAGTGTTCCGTTCACGTTTGTTCCGACAGCGCCATAAAAACAGTTCAGTAAATCACACGAATTCGAAAAATAATATTTATTGAGTGAATATTTCTTTTCCAATAAAAGTATGAGTCATGGTTGTGTATCGTTATGTCGAGCTGTCGAGTACCGATCAGAGGCGTCTTGAAAGATGGAAAGAAGAAGCGAGCATTTCACTTGAAATCGAACGTGGTTGTCACATTATTCTGAAATCCTTGTTTGCCGTCTCAATGACAGATGACTGCAATGCCGCAGCATTTCGGGTACGCACCCCTTCCTGGAAAAGCCTGTCGACACATATTGTCGTGGGCCATTCGGCACCTATGTAGAAAGAAGTGCATTTCGCCCAACTTGGAGAGGAAAATAGAAAACTTTAATGACATTTTCGAGATTTCAGCGCAGTGTAATGCCTGACGAGCTACTGGAGGTCTAGGGTGATGACGATAATGCATAAAAACATCACATATACGCACAACTAAGTCATACAGTCACATGCACATACGTATATATAGCTATGCATGGCGTGTTAGCCGCAGCTTTATAACGTATTGCCGGCCGCCATGTTGGTGGACATCAAGGCCACCAACATGGCGGCCTTGATGACGTAGAGGCAGAATAATCACATGACGCCTAATTTGCTTGAATATGATAATGATCTGACGAGCATTTTATTGGCTACTGTGTATCAATAACGAAACTATTTGCAAGTGTTATAACGATAACATTAACGTGTGACGTCCCAAACCATGAGTGTGCCATGCGGTACATCCAGATAACGGTTTCAGTGACAGTCAGAGCAAGCCAACTATACACAGAATTGTTCTTTGTGTAGTTTCTATAGGTTCAGTATTCCTCGAAAACACCAACGGCACTTTCGTGTTGCGCATCGCACAAATGCTTCCTCACCATGGGCCAAGAAGTTACTGTCCCGTCGCTCTGCGTCGTATTGGAAACAACTACAGAGCAAGCGTTTCAAGGCTTCCCGAGTGTTACATGTGGCACACGTAGGAGAATCCGACCATAGTGGTTACCGTAATGCATCACGTGAATTGCGATGACACGCATAGCCAAATTACTTCGGTATGCATCAAATGAGAGCTGACGCTAAAATCTCCAGACGTTATGTTCTAACGTCTAGTTAAAGACCGAATCTTCAAGAGCGTAGAAAATTAATGCGCAAGTGTGGGTGTGCCCTAAAAAATCACGGCATGTTTATAAAATCCACTTTTGGTTCCTTCCCTGTCCGAAACGGTATAACCTTCTCGTCATGTGCTTACGAAGATGTCGTTTCCATGGCCACTCTATGTGGCTCCGCTGGTGACACAGAAGTCGTCATTTTGATGTTTCAGTAAACTACGTCAGCACAGCTAGCCATAATTGCGCGTGAAGTCACCTAGATTGACAGTGTAGCTGTAGCTTGACGTCACGCAAATGCAACGTCAGTAAGTGCACCCTACACTTTCTGTAAACATTTGCGTGAAGCCCCACTGATATAGATACTTGCGTGACGTCAGACTACCATGTTCATCATCATTTATTTTACCCTTAAGGGCCTCTCTCGGGGCATTACATAAGGGGGGGGGGAACAATCCAAGTACAAATTTCAATGAAAATGCAGTTCATGGTTACAGTTTTTGAAATACTAAAACATACAGGTAGCAACAAAAAACAAAAAGAAAACAGAGCATGTCAAACGAAATATTCAACAGTCAATTCGCGGTCCAAAATATACAGGCGGCAGAGAACAAACAACAAAGGAAAGACAAACAGCGATTAAGAGTCAAGGGTAGCTAGTAATAAATCTCTAAATTTAAAAGCAACTTTTTCGCTGACAATAGCATCCGTCAAACCGATGAATGAATGAATCTGCTGGTGATTGTACGCGCCATTAAAGCGAGATATGGTGACGTAATTACGTAAACGTAAAAACAGCCAGTTACACGTCACTAAAACATGCGAAATAGTCACTCACTTCGATCACTAACCCTACTCCACAGGCTGTGGAAACGTCACAGACTGTAGAAACGTCACATCCGGCGGGAACACACCACGAGAAACTCATACCGTGTCGCGGCGTCAAGTTACAGTAAGATCCAAAACAAGCATTTAAGAACTTGTAATCAATTTACGAGGCTGTACTCTCCCTTACAAGTATGCTTCCGAGGCTCTTGAAGAACTTTCATCTTTCATTCGACGCAAAAGAATTATACTGAAAATTGTCGTGCGCGTAACCTTACAAAGATGAAACTTTTTATTGATTCAAGTTGAATCCAGGAAATGAGAAGTCAGTGTATGCGAGGAAACAACGCGGTGCACTGATAAGAGCGATTGCAGTAATCGGCCAACGGTAATCTGCTCGTGTAATAAATGCGTCGGCTTTTGTAGATTAACCTTCCAGCGTTGAAGCTGATGCTAGCTCAAGAGTAAGCTCGGTTACTCGTGTTGTCTGCATAATCCTAACAAAACTGTCTGAACCAATCACGAAGTTTCTAAACGTTCCGGCGAGACCTGCGGCTAGTGTTGGTAACGCACCTAATCAGTGAAAGCCCATCACGTGAAGCATTAAGGAAATAAGTAAGAGTGGCGATATTCGGATAGGCTACCTCAACTGTGAGCACTGCGTTTATACAACAGCAGTTGGCTTACTTTTGCGTCTTAAGTCGTCCGTCGCGGCACTGGTACCGCTCGCAGGGGTTTTCCAAGCTAACCTCTTGCCAATTCTCGACTGCGACGCCATTCTTTGTGAGACATCCACCTGCAGTGGTGGACACCTTGCTGATTACAGAACTTATCGATAATACTCGAAAGCTGATTATGTATTATGGAACACTCCTAGACGTACAAAAAAGAATATATATATATATATATATATATATATATATATATATATATATATATATATATATATATATATATATATATATATATATATATCATCAACAATCTCAAATTGTTGTTTCTGCTGTTATACGTCTTTACTTCTAAATGTTATCGAACGTCGCCTTTCCATGCCGAACAGCCCTATCAACAGCAACTCCTTTTTTCATTCCATAGATCTTCTAAAGTTCCCATTTCAACAATACAAAAACGTGAAACGAATGCCTAGATCCGCTTCTAAGTTTCTTCTAAGATGTGTGCAAATGTCATCTCTTTCTACTATCCTGCTGGTCTGTCAGTGCCTCCTTCTACAGGCAGCATGGTTCATAGCATCTTCGGGTGCTATATTTATCTTTCTTTACAAAGTTGTCACCCGCAGGATTTCGCGGCAGCAGAGAGAGGCTACACATCACTCGCCGCGGTGCTCTATAGTCGTTATGGTGAATGATGGTGACTCAAACGCCGTGGCGTCAAATGCCACCTGCGGCGGCCGAATATCGACGTAGGCGAAATACCAGAGGCCCATGTGCTTACAGTTACATGCACATAAAAGAACACCAGGCGGTCGCAATTTCCAGAGTCCTACACTACGGCATCTGTCGTAATAATATCGACCTTTGGGACGTGAAACCCGAACAATTGCTAAGAAGTGGGGCTGTTTATTCCGGCAAACATTTGTGTTGTGTAATGCTAAAAATCGTGTCGCCGAGCTGTGACGTTAGTACGTTGCCTAGCAACCACTTAGAACAGCAAACGCGTTGGAGGAAGGAAATTAAGAGGAGGAGATGTGAATGAGAAGCGATAAAGAAAATGAAATAGAATTGATTTCAAGGCGAGAACACATCTATCTATCTATCTATCTATCTATCTATCTATCTATCTATCTATCTATCTATCTATCTATCTATCTATCTATCTATCTATCTATCTATCTATCTATCTATCTATCTATCTATCTATCTATCTATCTATCTATCTATCTATCTATCTATCTATCTATCTATCTATCTATCTATCTATCTATCTAGTCTATCTATCTATCTATCTATCTATCTATCTATCTATCTATCTATCTATCTATCTATCTATCTATCTATCTATCTTTTTTCAGATTAATTGTCAATTTTCTTATTTTCTTCGTCTGAACGATAGTTAGACGTTGCCTTTGTATGTCATTCCCGAAGTACGATCAGCCACACATTTCGTTTTTAAATGCGAATGCATTTCTTAGTCGGGGCCGTGTAGCGGAGAGTAAGTGGAGAGAAGGAGCGTGCTTTGGTGTGTGAAGGCGGTCACATCACGATGGATGGATGGATGGATTGATATGGCTGTACTCTATAGATCGGGCGGAGGCTAACGTCACCAAGCCGTAATACTTAATGATCAAATACTAGATTTATTTTTTCCCTTCAAATAGTGAGGTTGAGGACTCGTAGTTTGCAGTGAAGGGTTTAATTTTCACTCGTGCCTTGATTTTAGCCACCAATCAGATAACCTCCTTCGAGTTAATTCTACCCGCTTAAAGTCTATTTTGCCCTGCCTGTTCCTAAACCCCAGTGCTTTGAAAAACTCGGTGCCATCATCCTGAACTATAAGGTGAAGCTCTTTACAGAACATTATCAAGTGTTCGGCACTTTCTATCTCCTTTCCACATGCACTGCATACCGTGTCTACCCCTTCGTATTTGGCCCGATATGTCTTGGTTCGCAATACTCCCGTCCTGGCCTCAAACAGTAGAGACCTACCCCGAGTATTATCGTAGATCCTTTTCTTGGCAATTTCCTGATTAATAGTTCGGTAGATCTCTAGTGCAGACTTCTTAATCATTCCAATTCTCCACACATCAGTTTCAGCATCCTTCACGTTCTTCGTAACCGATAATTCTTTTTAGTTTGGCCACCTGTTGTTTCTAAGTATTTACCAGTCTATTTTCTGGTTTGCTTCCTTGATTTTGTATCGACATTCTTCATGTCGAAGTAGCTGAATACCTTCCTACAGCAACGCTCCTTCCCCATTTTTCTCAATCGCTTGTCAAATTTTATCTTGCTGCTAGCTTCCCTGCCCTCAAATGATGTACATCCCATATCACCTTGTAGTTTCTGATTTGGTGTATTCCCGTGAACTTCTAAAACAAGCCTACCTATTTCACGTTGCTTAATTTCTAATCTTGCTTCAACTTCTGATCTCATGCGCAAGACCGCATTGCCGAAAGTCAGACCAGGAACCATGACCCCTTTCCATATTCCTCTCACAACATCATACCTAATGTAAATCCACAGTGCCCCGTTTTTCATCACCGCTGCATTCCTGTAACCTTTAGTCGTCACATATATTTCGTGTTCCCTTAGGTACTGGTTCCTATTGCTTATCCATACGCCCAGATATTTGTATTTTTCTGTTATTTCTAGCGTGACTTCCTGTATTCTAAGCTCACTACCTTCATTATCATTAAAAATTATGACTGTTGCTTTTCCTTACTGAATCTGAAATTTCACATATTTCCCTCATTACCGCAGATGTCCACCAATCTCTGCAAATCTTCCTTGTTGTCGGTCATTAGCACTATACCATCTGCGTACATCAATGCTGGTAGTGCCTGTTCAATGAGTTTTCCTTCTTTGGCGAAAGCGAGGTTGAAGCCCAGTCCACTTCCCTCTAATTTGGCCTGTAATTCTTGTAGGTACATCATGAATTACAAGGGTGACAGAGGGCACCCATGCCGGAGCCCCCATTTTACCTCTGCGGGCTTGGATACCTGTTTTCCCACTTTATAACTGCCTTGTTACCTTACAGATATAATTACAAAGGTTAGTGACTCCATATTCCACACCTAGTGTGTCCAGTATTCCCCACAAGTCCTCTTGAACCACGCTATCGTACACCCCCTTGATATCCTAAAATGCTTGCCACAGGGGCCTGTGTTCTTTTTCTGCTATTTCGATGCACTGCGCCAGTGAGAACAGATTGTCCTCCAACCTCGCGTGTTTCCGAAAACCATTCTGCAGGCCCCCCAGCACCCCTCATCCTTTATTCATGCCTGCAGTCTTTCCCTTATAATCTGCATCGCCAGCCTGTAGACCACTGATGTCACTGTTATAGGACGGCAGTTGTTTATGTCAGCGTTGTCCCCCTTTCCTTTATATATCATGCTCATCCTGCTAAGTTTACATCCATCGGGGACTTCACCATCGGTTATCATTTTGCTGACGGCCTCTCTCAAAGCTGGCTTTGACTTCAGACCTAATGTCTTTATCATCATAATTGGAATGCCATATCGACCTGCTAATGTACTACTAGGAACCCTCTTTTCAGCCCTATCCCACTCTCGTTGTGAAAATGGAGCCATTGCGCCACTTGATTCATCCTTCTCTTTTGTGGTGCATGAAGCACTTCTTTGTTGAAGCACTTGTATGAAGCACTTCTTTGTTGTCACCATTGTTCCCATATATTCAACAGCTTCGTCCCCTTCTAGCCTAGCACCTTGAGCTGTAGTTATAAACCTCTGCTCTAGGCTCATCTCATTTCTTAGGTAGTTTAGATGGTTCCAAAATTTCACAGCTGCCTTTCTATCTTTTTCATGTACTTCTGCCAGCCACTGAGCTCCATTTCTTCTAATCTATTCATTGATCAGAAAGGATGCATCCCTTCTACACAGCTTAGAAAGATTTCCCATTTTCTTTCAACACCATATGTCGGTGCACCCCGCCGCTTAGCATGTCTGTGTTCCCTAGAGGCCTCCTGACGTTTTGCTATTGCTGTCTTATTTTCCTCATCCCGCCAACTGTTGAGTTTGTGTCTTCTTTTCCGGAGTGACTTGTCACGTGCCTTAGCAAGCTCTAGCTCAAA
The DNA here is from genome assembly GCA_013436015.1 of Rhipicephalus annulatus. Lineage (NCBI taxonomy): Eukaryota > Metazoa > Arthropoda > Arachnida > Ixodida > Ixodidae > Rhipicephalus > Rhipicephalus annulatus. The sequence goes on from WOVY01003430.1 coordinate 64,342, forward strand.
CAGTTTAATTAGATTCGTGTATGTCCACACTGTTTTATTATCCTCAGTGATTACTTTCTGAATTTGTTTACTGGCTATTTCAATTTGCCTTTCTAAATAAAAATTTTCCTGTAGTTGCTCATCTTGTCTCCTTCCCATTTTCACTGCTCTTCAAAAAATTAGCTTGATACGTTTGTGATCACTACCCAGACGTCTGGAGCCACATTCATCTATGTGCATTCCCCTGCACCTATCATACATCCTATGCAATATCAGTGCGTAATCTATCGTCGACTGCAGCCTTTCTACCTCCCATGTTATTTACCCTTCACACTTCTCGGTACTGTTCAAATGATCAAATGATGCCTTTGACACATATCCATGATCATTTCGCCTGTTGGGTCGGTATACCCATCTATATCTTCTATGTGCGCATTCACATCTCCTAGTATAAGTATCTCGCACTCTCCTCCTGATTCCTCAATGTCCTTTGATATATACTCTACCACTGCCTGGTTTTCCTCTCTAGCCTTTGATCCCGTACAAAAGTACACCAAATCAAGGAGTGTCATTTGCCCTGCCACTTTCCCTTTCAGCCATAAATGTTCCTTGCACTCCTGTTTGACCCTTTGCCCGTCTGTACTTTTATGAATGAATCCCCCGATACCACTGCCCTTTCTGCTGCCTTATGTTCTATTACAATATTCCCACACGTAGTCCGGATTGTTAGGTGGTTGTTTCTTGCCCCTAAGATGTGTTTCTACAAAACCGTATACCATCGGCCTCTCCTCCTTTAGCTGTTCTTCTATCTGTTCCCACTTCAGCCTGTTGCTGCAACCCTGCATGTTAATATAGCCTATGTCTGAATTGGCTCGGCGCCCGTGGCTACGTCTATTTCTGCCCCGGACTCTACCTATCTGAGACACTGGTGCCACTTTGGAATCGTATCTGTCCATACCACCTGTCAAACAGTCTCCCTGGTTGTTTTCCTAGTTACTAGATATATACTGAACCCCGAAGGGCCCGCGTACCCCCCAAGAAAGCTACTGCACGTCCTGCAAGTCGCCAACCCACCTCAGGACTTAGCCGCCCATCGAAGTGAATTCTGTCTCACTGAAAATCACCCCACCTATGCACCTCTTTTTTTATTTCCACAACCCCAAAGACTTTCTCTCAACTCATACCATATCTCTTGGTTTACGTTGACAACTGCTCTTTGCAGATTGCCGTCACGCACCGGTACCTCCGGTATCGTGCATATCACTACCTGTACCTTAGGAGAAGTGGCGCACGTGTCATCGACCCCTTTCGCCAGTGTGGTCGCTAGTCCTGCCGTATCTTCATTTAAGACATCATTTAAACCACCTGAAATTATCACGAGGTTTCGTCTATCAGCTGTAGTTTTGAGTTTCGCGCTCGCTTGCCTCATGACTGCTTCCAGATTGCGTCCTGGGAACGTCGCTACTGCAACCCTCTTGTAACCGCTTACCATTTCTTTGATTGCTTCTGCGCATAGATTTAAATTCGAGTCCCCGGTGATTATCACATGCTGTGACTTTTCAGCTGGAGCATCCTGCACCTGGGCGTATCTTGCACCTTTGACGCGAGCTGCTTTTTCCTCTCCCAGCCCCACCACTACTTAGGTGAAGCTGGGCCTTGCGACAATTGAGCGGCTGAACCTGCTTTTTTCCAAACTTGCTTGCTCTTCCTTCTCCGCCGTTCTGGTTGCCGGTGCCCTAATGTTCTCCCCATCAGCCGCTCCTTTGTTCCCTTTGGCTAGTGCTTCCTCGGCGGACTTCAGCCTTTCTCCCATTGCCCTCGTTTTCTCTTGCTCTTTCACCAACATATTCTCCAGCTCGGTGATGCTCATCACGAGTTTGCTTTGGGCAACCATCGTTTTCTCAATTTTTTTCTCGACATCACATTGCCTAGACTTCGCGTCAGCCTCCTCTCCATTCGCTTCTGCACTTGGGTCCATTTTCAAACCCACCCTGTATTGTGAACACTTTACAGCTTTTCAAACCATGTCTTGATGACACCAACTGTTCTTATGGCTTGTCTCACTCGATAATTACAAAACACGATCCCTGTCCGACGAAAAAAAAGAAAGTCTAAGCTCTACTACCAAAATTTGCATGTTCAATGTACGTGCACCTTCCCCACGGGGTGGCAAAAGAAAAAAACACACAAACACATTGACCCCCCAAAAAGCCGCATAATGTAATTAGTGCTACAAAGATTTAATTGCTGTCTTATTATATATAAAGGCAAGCTCAAAGCATGCAAAACCACTTATCTGCGCAGTCGGTCGGGAACGCTCAAAATTACGTCCGTCCACTGTACCAGTCTGAACTGAGTCTGGTCGAGCCCGGTGGAGCTCCCCCGTGTGTAGAGAGAGACTGAGAGAGCGTGAGTTCAGCGCTTCACCACTCCTCTCGCCCTTCGCCCTCTTTCTCTGACGCTCTTTCTTTGTGTGTCTTTCTTCTTGTGGTGTTCTAGGCGTCTAGAAGTTTCTCTCAGTTTGCCCTCTCTCTTCTCTGCACCACACTCTCCCGACCGCTCGCTCGTACGTATATATAAATGGAGTGAAACGTGCGCCTCCGACGCCGCCTCACTGTCAACCGTTCACAGGCTAATGAATGTGGAAATAGGTGATTATGGTACAAATTCTCAACTCGTCACTTATTCACACCAATAAAATTACTACGCCGTGTATTCTCGGTGCAAGAATGCCTTCGCATTTCCTCATGATTCCCTTCAGGGAGGTGAGGGCGATTTTCACTGCAATGGGAATTATATGGACACTCTAGGCTGGATTTTTCTGCCGTCGTCAGCATCGGAGTCAACGATTACCGTCATTCACCGTATATGTATACATACTTATATATATATATATATATATATATATATATATATATATATATATATATATATATATATATATATATATATATATATATATATATATATATAAACTTAAGAAAGAAAAATAATCCAGAAAAAGACTCCGGTGTCTTTAGCCACTGAGCTACTAAGGAACACCTCCTTCAACGCTGAAATGGCAAGCTCTTTATATCTACCACTTACCGCTGGCGACGTGCATCTCAGGGAAGCTATCATTTTTTTCTGCATTACCAGTGAGATGAGATAATTAGTGCGTCACGACGCGGTGACGCGCGCTGATATCAGCGTTGATCTCCCACGCGTACTTAGCCGCGGGGAGGGGACGGAGGGGGTAGGCACTTACGTGTGCGCGCGCTTATCTGACGGTGGGGAGAATCGTACACCTTGTGCTTTCACCGGAACGATTATCATATAGTTACCGGGTGCTCAAAGGTTACTGCTTTCGTTGCACAGAGGCCACTTGCGAGAAGGACGGGCTTTTCAGACTCAGCGAAGTAACATCCGAGACACTTATTCGTGTTCATCTGTACCTGGGAGTACGTCATTTGTGCGTGAGCAACGCGGAACACGTTTAAATTTGCTTGCCATTTTTCGCATGACGTTACAATTTGTTGGTATCACCTTAATTGTTTTTGCCTTTGCAGCAAAGCTGTGACTTTCTTTTATGTAAACGGATATCTTTTTCATTTCTATAACACTCATATATAGACGCTGGACTTACAGCAAAATCATAGCATAAATAAATTATTAGCATAAATTATTATGTACTTATAGAACATTCCATTGGACACTGACGCCAACGGCACTCACCGTTACTTCTGGCTAGCCGTTTGGAAATTGCGCAGTGACAGTTCAAGTGTCCGTAGAGCAGCGCCATCAGAAAACCATTCCACCCTACTTTCATGATCAAGTGTGCAGACTTGTTGCTGAAACGTAAGCCATTTATTTTTCACACTCTGCCCACAAAATATCCCCAAGAACGTAAAAAGAAACGGCTGATACCGCGCATTGTGACAATCGATGTAATGCGAAGCAGCCAGCAAGGAGCAAATCATGCTATTCAATAAATGCATGTCGTCATTATTATGTTACCACCCGACATTTATGTACCCTCACAGATACAGCGACACATAGTCATGGCGCTATGCAACACAAACATTGGAGTGAATTACCTATCAATGCACACAACGCCCGGAGGCTGCCATCTCACCTGTGTTGAATAACGCTTCCCTGATTCAGTTGTGGGAGGCACGGCTTGTGGAACTGGAAACAGGAAGCCAACTGGTGACCGTTGACCCTGCCCGGCGGACCCCTGTAGCCAGTGGGGGCGCTACAAGAGGACCACCACCCTCCATAGCCACACAAATCTAGCCTTTATATAAATAATAGTTTCTCTCTTTCCGCATAGAAATAATCTTTCCGCATAGAAATGGCCGACGCTGCTGCCTGTGACCATTGTGGCAATTACGAAACAACTCGGAATATTCACCGTGAATGCCCGCTGTACTGCTTGCAGAGACAGTCGCTCTGCAGTGCGCTCAAGCGACTAGACAACCACATTTTTTCAGAAGAAAGAATTCCGCACCACCTACAGGAATTTACGTCGCAGAAGAACTCTGTGAAGGTGCTCCTGCGCTTTCTGCGTTTCCCCGGTGTCTCCAAAGAGCTCTGATCAGAACGCCCCACATGCGTGTGCATGTGTATTTTTTTTCTTCCATTCCATTCCAGGATGCTTGGCATCCTGGAATTCCAGCGGCTAAAAGCGGCGCCCCCACGGTTTGACGCGAGTAAGTTGCTGCTGCAGGACGTCCGAGCATGCTAGAGCCTTGTTTTAATTCTCCTATCTTTTCTCCCTTTATGCCGAAACAGTTGTTTGACTCACTCACATATGTGACCACTGTCTCCCTTTTCATTTTTATTCTGAAAATAGATAGACGATTTAGAGTACACTACTATGGGAGAGCTATTACCCATCCCTGAATGTCGTTCTCAACGTCAAGCGATTGCCACGAAGCTCAAGGTTCTTGAATAAGTATACGGCAGATGCTTCGACGAGTGCAATATGTTTGATTTTGAGCATACAGACGAATGTTCATGTCTGTGGTTTAAGAAAGAAAGCTTCAACGCCCTGCGAAATTTTCTCAAGAGTTTTTCTAAATCACTGTTCAAGCAAGTGGAAGATGTTTTATTTAAAAAAAGAAACCTTTATTTTTATGAAAGTGTAGTGCATTGGAGGAAAAAATTGCAGATTATTCCTTTTTTTAGAAATCAGTATAAAACGAAAGTGTGATGTGTCTTCACAGAGGTAACGGAGCGTTTATCCTGAATTATTCCGCCACAAGGGTGAAAAAACGAATGGTATAGCAAGAAATCGCCAAGTCACGCGAAGAACGGTAAACAGCTCAAGACTTCAAGCGCGTAGCTCAAGAAACAAAAAACTCACAGATTTGCTGCAAAGGCGAAGCAATGAACGCAAAAGCAACAAATTGGAAGGTCACGCGCAGAATGACAAGCAGATCGAAACGCGCCCCACCTTTCTCACACACAAATGACGTATGAAACGTACTCACAGGCACAGATGAACGCGAATAAGCGTCTCAGTTTTTACTTCGTTGTGTCTGAAAAGCGTGCCCTTTTCGTAAATGCAGGCTGTGCAACGAATGTCACGACCTTTTTGCGCCCCGTAACTGCAACAGAATTGTTCCAGTCAAGCCCAACGCCAGCCAAGATGTATGATGCTCCCCACCGGGAGATAAGGGCGCGCTAGAGATTGTGCACTTTCATCCTCTCCGTGGGCCAAAGTACGCGTAAAAAATGAGAGCCGCCGCGCGCTCATTGCGCCATCTTGCTAATAATACTGAAAACACGATAGCCCACCCCCCCCTCGAGATGCCCGCCAACAGCGATAAGACATAGATAAACTAGCTTGCCGTTTGAATGTTGAAAGAGGTATCCCTTAGTGGCTCAGTGGCTAATGCCTCGCATTCACGGCACGGGGGTCGCACGTTCGATTCCGTGCGCCGAGATATTTTTTTCCAGGATTTTTTTCTTTCTTGCGTTTTCATATATATAGATACGCAAAAATATACGGTGCATGACATCGCCACAGGCATCAGCTGAGAGTATCGCAATAAAATCAGGCTCGAAATGAACATAGACAGGACGAGCGCGGACTACCAACTGTCACAGCTGAACGCGCTGTTGCAACATGAAGAAAGATGAATTAAATAAACGCACAGAACAAGCGCAACCAACTGTTAAAACTCTTGCTTCTTCGTGTGTGAGAAGCGTGCTGCTTTCATAAATACAACCGTGGCAGCAAGAGAAGTGACCTTTAACCACTCTCGGATCTCGAGTGTGATAAGCACGTGGGCAGGAAAGACGATGCTCCGTGGAGGCGGCGCTTACCAAGACGTGTGAGGCGGCAACTTTTAGAGCACATCCAATACAGCCAACGCGAGCGGATCGCACCATATCGCTTCTGATGACGAAAACACGCTGAATATACATACGGAGCTCCGAGGAACGCCAAACACAGTATGGCTTGTATAAGTGGCTTGCCGTTAACTGCTTTGATAACGTACGTTCTGCGGCTTACTGGTTAGAGCCGCGCGCTGCGAATCTTGAGTTCACTAGTTCGGTGCATCGCGACGGGACAGAACGTTTCCTTCTCAACAACAGCTTGATTTGGGCGAGTTGGTTCATCCTGGTTGTATTTAAGTAACAGTGTGACAACTGCAGAAAGAGACAAAATGTACAGGAAAGAGTGCTGACTGCCAACTGAATTTTTTGAAGGTGCTATACGACTGCTTTTATACAGAGTACAAGAACAGCGCTCTCCCGCGACGACACATGTGTGACCATGAAAAATATTTTTGGCTGAGAAAACAATACTTTCCCTTGGAAAGGAGAAGTGACGATGTACTGATGAACTGATCTTTGGCCTTCCTGATAAAAAGTACTTCTATCATCTCTCCTTCATTCTTCGTTCTTGCTTTTCTCGAAGAATGAAAGAGAGATTATAGAAGCATAATTTATCAGGAAAGTCACGGATCAATGCATCAGTACAACTTGACAATTCTTTCCAAGAGAGATTATTCTCTTCTCAGTTAAGAATATTTTTTATAGTCACACATGTGTCGTCGCAGGTGAGCACTGTTCTTGCCCTCTGTATAAAAGCAGTCGTATAGCGCCTTCAAAAATTCAGTTAACAGTCAGCACTTTTTCCTGTACATTTTGTCTCCTCCTGCAGTTGTCGCGCTGTTACTACAATACCACCAAAACTTTCCTTCTCGTGTTTTTTTGCACTTTCTTAGCGTATATTTTACAACGTCATATTCATGACGGAAATTCGTGAGCGGAGCCGTAGTAGACTCTAGCATAAAGCACTTTCATGTTAAAAAAAAGTTGTGCAGAATTTTGTTTCGGAGTGATCTGGGAAATCCGTAACTTTAGAGTGCTTTCGATACAAAAAAAATTGCCCGCAGCTTCCCTCGGGGGAACACTGAGGAGGATGCGGAGCATATAATTGGTTAACGGGGTGTTAAAGTGCGACTTACTTGGGTCGATGGCTAAATTGGTTAACGTGGTTGTGAAATGGGGTGTTAAATTGCGACTTACTTGGGTCGATGGCTAAATTGGTTAACGTGGTTGTAGGAGGGGGTGTTAAATGAGTGAACACGTACACACGTATGCGAAAGGGCGGCGCTGGTCGAAGGGACGTCGATCATTGTGTTTGTGGATTCGTTGGAATTCATTTCACCGCGACCTTGGACGTCGACGCGCCGTACAAACCAACCGACGAGCGGCAACTGAGCGAGCGAGCGCCGACCTTGAGTATATATACAGCGCGACGGCGCATGCACTGTCAGCTGTCGAATGTTCGAGAAGGGAGAGAAGCGCAACGGCGCATGCGCGCGCGTCAGCTGCCGATGTTCTCGAAGCGCGACGGCGCATGCGCGCGCGTCAGCTGCCGATGTTCTCGAAGCGTGACGGCGCATGCGCGCTACATTATACAGCTAGCGAATGTTCGTGAAGAGGAGAAGCGCACGCGGTGTGTAGAGGAGGAAGGGTGCACAGATGGTGGAGGAGTGAAGCGCGCGCGGTGTGTAGAGGAGGAAGGGATGCACAGATGGTGGAAGAAGGAGTAGGAAGCTTGCGGACGGCGCCGCACTACAAGCCTCGAGTATTAAATGCTCCGCATCTAAAAAACTTAGCGGTTGCGGAACATCCTGAAACGCTCTTGTTGGGCGTAATCGGCACGATATCGTTTATAT
>WOVY01003430.1:77500-87914 GCA_013436015.1 Rhipicephalus annulatus
CAGCTGTGGCATCAGAGCCTACCAATGCCACCTAGGTGGCGTTGCCCCTATTTGAAACAAAGTATAGCGTTGCCTCCGCAATCGGCTCCAACGTTTCTGTGGCTGATTTCACAGGCCTGTAACAGAGCGTGTAATCGCATCGCGCTTGCTGCGTATTGGTGTGAGTTGCGCGCTTCGTCTTCCGCGCTTTGCTACCGTGTGTAGTGTTGTGCAGCTTCCATATGCAACAATGGTTGTATCTCCCCTATATGCTAATACGAGGGCGATGATACCGACTACGTGAGCTGTTGCATTAAACACCGCTGAAATGCAGCGGCTTCGACGGCTGAACGTCGCAATGCCGTTCAAGTGAGTTCAGTGCAACGATGGGCATGCCAGGGCGCGGGGGGGGGGGGGGGCGAGAGGTCTTCGCGCATTTACGTGAAATTGAGCGCATCGCGACTCAACTAGCTGACATACAGACACCGATGCATAGCCCAAATGATGACATGTTCACCGAAGCGACCTATCAGCAGGATGCTGCTCACCAACACAATGCTGCATGCCAAGCACACATTCACAGGACGGTCGCCGAGCCGCAAATCACGCTCCTTCTCTTCGGCAGAAAGTAAGTTGAAAAAACCATTGAATAAAAACCCGTTTGGTTTCGCTTGCACGGTTTATGAACGCTGTGGTTCAAGTGTGATTTGCGCGATGCTCAGGTGCGTGCGCATTGTCTCAGGAAGGTGTATACAAGTCGCGAGTCATTGATTGTCGTGGTGAAGGCGTGCCAGCAGGTATCAACATGAGTGCATCAACATCTAAGGGTGCTGTAGCCACGAAACTCCATTGGACATTATATCACCCCTACCGTCATCATCAGCCTGGCTACGCTCACTGCATGGCAAATGCCTCATGCGTGATCCGCCCATCAACTGGGCCTTTTTAATCTCATCTGCCCACCTAACTTTCTGTCTCCCTTGCGTGCGTTTTTCTTCTCTGGGAATCTAGTCAGTTGCCCTTAATGACCAGCGGTTATCCTGCCTTCGCGCTACGTGCCTTGCCCATGTTCATTTTTTCTCTCGATTTAGACCATGATATCCTTAGCACGGTTTGTTCCTTGACTCACTCTGCTCTCTTCTTGTCTCTTAAAGTCACACCCATCATTTTCCATTCCATCACTCGCTGCGCCGTCCTCAATTGAAGCTGAACCCTCTTCGTTAGCCTCCAGGCTTTAGCTCCGTAGGTAAGTACTGGCAAGATGCAGCTGTTATATACCTTCCTCTTCAGGGTTAGTGGCAGATTACCAGTCATGATTTGAGAATTCTTGCCGAATGTGATCCACCCCATCCTTATTCTCCCAGTTATTTCACTCTCATGGTTCGGCTCGGCGGTTACTAGCTGTCCTGTTCGGCTCGGCGGTTACTTATTCCTTTACAACTTCCACCGTCTCTCCACCTATCAGAAAGTGCTGTTTTTTGCCTAAACTGTTGCATATTACTTTAGTTTTGTGCATTTTAATTTTCAGACCAACTTTTCTGCTTTCAAATAAAATCTCTTCATTAAAATAAAGTTTTTTCATTAAAATAAAGTTTTTTCATTCCATTTTCTGCTTTCCGGGTCCAGTACAGTAATCATGAGCAGTAATTCGTCCCCTGAGTTACTCATCAGGGCAATGTCATCAGTGAATGGCAGGTTACTATGGTACTTTCTATTAACTCTTATCCCTCAGTCTTCTCATAATCAATGAAGGCTATGTATAAAGATTATTTTGTATTCCGCGCATTTCTGTATCACCTCACTGATAGCATGAATGTGGTTTATTGTGAAGTAGCCTGTACGAAATTCTGCTTAGTCATTTGGTTTATTGAATTCTAATGTGTCACCTTAATTATATTAGCTACTATGCTTGTAAATAGTTTAGAGAGCAGACAGTAAGCTGATCGGCCTACAATTTTTCAAGTCCTTGACCTCTTCTTTCTTATGAATTGAGATTATGTTGGCGTTCTTCCAAGATTACGGTAACCTTTCCGTCAAAAGACACTTTGTATATAAGGTGGCCAATTTTTCTGACACAATTTCTCCGCCATCTCTCAGGAGGTTTGCTATTATCCCCAGCTGCGGGTTTGCCTCTTTGCATTCCTTCTAGGACTTTCTTTTCTTCCCTTGTCGTTACTGGTAGGATGTCGAGTTTCTCTGCTTTATTATTGTTTTTACAATATCATCTTGGCTTTTTTTTACTTCTGTGCAGCTATTTGTAGAACTCCTCTGCCATATCGACTATCCTATCCATATTGATTATGACATTGCCTTCCTTGTTTTTTAGTGCATACGTCTGATTTTTGCCTATTCACAAGTCCGCCTTCGAAGCTTTTAGACTTCTGTCGCTTCTTACAGCCTGCTCAACTATTTGAGCAAGCTGTAACCATGTTATACCTCTTGATGTCAGCTAGCTTTTGTCTGTTGATTAACTTATCAATGTGTAATAAACTTCGGACAACTTTTGTGAAGACATGTTTAGCTTTCGCGTGCTATAACAATTTTTGTATCAGAGTGATCAACCACCTTTTTTGTGTTTTAAATGTAATCGTAATCTTCATTCGTGAAATCTTGTGAACATTTATTTCAAATAAAAGGTTGTAGAATTTTGCGTTGTTTCGAAAGCGGTTGCGCTGCCATTCTAGGGGTGTATTGAAAATGATTGCCTTACTATTAGAAAAAAATTCAAAAACTATTCAAATAGTATTTCATTAGTATTCCTAATGTATTCGATGTCATCGCTATTATGCGCATTTAGGTCGACTCTAAAATCATTCTTCGAACGTCTCTACTCGTAAAAAAATTCGGCAGATCCCACGTACCTAGGGAATCGACGTTATGCGAAGCATGCGGAGGGAAGGTGACCATGTTGTAATTTGTTTATTGAACAATGCATTGTGAATCAACGCTAAATATATGTACAAATGTTGCAGGGACTGGCATATGCTTAACAGTTGTAGACGTTTATATAACCAGTTGTTGGCACTTGCGCAGTGATGCCAACAGCAACATCAGTATTAGGAACACCCAAAGCGATAAGCTGATAGGAAGCGCTGGTGCTCGCAATGATGGTAGTGCAGGACACTGCTACCTAAATCAACTTCAGCACATGGCAAGAAAACACAATTGAAAATAACCTGACCTGAAGGCTGCATCATAGGAGTATATATCTAAAGTTTTGTAAAGTTGGATAGCCAGCACTGCAACCACAATTGAAGTTTTATGAACATTAGGGTCCATTTGAAGAGAGTTCTGAGACCTGGCATGGCTTTGTGGTATAATGCTCGACTGCCACGCAAAATGCTGGGTTTCAATTTCTCCTGGGACCCTGACATTTATTATTGCATTCGTCGAGCCAACACTGCCAATGTCATTGTTTTCTTAACACCTATGCGTTAAAATTATGCATGTGTGTTCTCGTCACTCCTTGATTGATATAAAGTGTCTATCACCTGTGGCACATACCTGCATACCAGTGGCGCATACCTGCCCAAAAGTATCTGCCACTGTTTGTCGAGAAGTGTTTGACAACTTACGTGACGTGATTGTCACAATATTCATGTATTGACCAATGCGTCATATTCGTCAAACCATGTTACCCACCCACACAAACCATGTTACCCACCCATTTAGACTAACGCCGAGATAAGAAGGGGGGATCAGGAGAGCACCCAGACACAAGGGGATGGGTAGATGGATAGATACGCAGATAGAAGCCAAAAGTGCTTGCAGTACGCAAAGAAATGCTTCGCGTTTAAAACGCCTTTAAGATACGAGTATGGTGAATTCGTACTGTGCACATGTGTTATCATCATCATCATCATCATCATCATCATCATCACACCATCATCATCATCATCATCATCATCATCATCATCATCATTATCATCATCATCACCACCACCATCATCATCATCATTATTCACTTGTTTCAGCCCACTGCAGGATGCTCTAACAGTGATCTCCAGTTTATACTATCAATGTGCGAGCCGATTCCGTTTCGTCCCTGTGAACTTCATAATTTCGTCACGCCATCTAACTCTCTGCCTTCCCCGACTGCTTTTTCCATCCCTTAATAGCCGTCATGTTTCGCTTATGTCCACCGGTTGTCTGGTAAATGCAATAAGTGAGCAGGCCAGGTTCTTTTTTTATTAATTTCAGCTAGGATATCGCCAATTCCGGTCTGTTCTCTTACTCATGCTAGAATCATCCGATCTCTCAATGTTATTCTATCACCACAGCAGTTTACGGTGTTTCTTCGCTGCGCTTGCGACAGATGGCGCGAAGTTCTGCCTAAATATGGTGGGACTCACTGAACTTGCTGTGCTCTGGTGTATACGCCACGCTCATGAAACGTATATTCTGCTATATAAAATGCATGATTGGTCATTTATGTTGTTCATACACTCATATCATCCCTCACCAATACTGAAACGGCCGTGAGCTAACCAATACCGTGTCACGTATATCATGCTGTACAGGACACGCGCTTCATGCTATGCATTAGACCAGTCACTGCTTATGTTCGGAACACACACATGCCACTGCATATCAGTTTCGATACATACTATGTCAAGACACGGCCCCGAAAGTACCATAAGCGAGACACGCAAAACATGCCAAGAATGACGCGCATATCGTGACTTGCATGTTACGGTATGTTATTTCTGTTCCTTGTGTACCCTTGGCATGCCATACAACTTTGGAGTATGTGAAATTAACGAAAAAGTCGTGAATGCACCAAAAAGTGTCATGTGAATCATGTTGTCCATGACATTTATAACTGCATGTGGCCACAATAGCTTTTAGCTACCCCCGAATTTTGTATTCGGAATAGACTCCGTTCAAATCTCACCAATTTTTTATAATTTCCATGATAAAAGGACGCCCTTTGGAGTACCATGGGCGTTACACGAAAATTATGATGCACATAACATTCATGCACACGATTTTCATCTTACCGCCTGCCATTTATGCTGGCCATACACTCATCTCACACCATGCTACTTTTGATAAATGTGATATCACCGAAACGCACATCAGAGCAACTACAATGTACCATATAAATCATGCCGTACAAGATATGCATGTCATGAATTTATCGTTAGCTCCTGCCATTTAAATTCAGTTCCTCCGTCGATGCGGCCCGATATACCGAGCTGGAGGCGTATGCGGCAGTGAGCATCAACTACGAAGGTGGTATCATCAACTCGACTATGGTCCGGACGATGGTGGCTGAAATAGCAGAGCAAGTGGTGATTTCGTTAGCCTTGCTGGATAAGAGGAGGTCCACAATTCACAGCGACTCGAGATCGGCGGTACGAGCATTCGCCAAGAGAATAAGATCGGAACTATCTTTGCGAATTCTTCGGGACAAAGACATCAAGCCACAGACACTTGTTTGGTTCCCAGCGCATATAGGACGCATTCAGGAAGCCCCGTCCAATACCAACGAGTCAGCCCACATAGCTGCGCGAAGACTAGTTAACCGCGTATCTATCGGGGGTCGCGGCGTTGATGTCTTAGAGAACCGTGACTCTTCCATGTCGTATAATGAGTTGACAAAACGTTGTTACATGGTGCGGAGACAATACCCTCCACCGTACAGAAAACTAAGCAGACCTCAGGCTATGACACTCAGGCCTCTTCAGGTTGGGGCGTACCCTAATCCCGTGCTATTGAACAAAATTTATCGCGAAATACAGCAAACTAATACATGTTTCTACTGCCACCATATAGCTACCTTGGAACATATCCTCTGGCGGTGCCCCATGTTACGCTGCGGGGAAGTCATCACGCCGTCCAAATGGGAGGGCGTTTAGAAGTGCGGCAGTTTGGTCTAGTTGGTATGGCATGACGATAGTTATAGCGCGAAAACAAAATGACGACACCGAGACTAGAAGGACACGTGTCCTTCGTGTCCTTCTTGTCTCTGTGTCGTCGTTTTGTTCTCGCGCTATAATTATCGTCATCGGGAGGGCGCTATTGCAGGCTCCGGACTTGAACAACAGCTATGGGCAGTCCACCGGACCCGCGACGCAGCAGAGAGACTTGGTATTGCTCTTCCGACGTGGGAGCGGCCCGCAGCTTGCTAAAGCACGTTCCGAAGGACCATCCATCCATATACCCATGTCAGCCATACCTGTTGTGTTGCAAGCCACGTTATTGAACAGGCTGCGGGAGAACCTTGAGCGTGTGAAGTTAATCATGCCGTACACGACATGCATGCCACCATATTTATGTTACAAACTTACCACCATGAGTGTTCCCCATATAATTATGTAACCAAATGTTGGTATATATTCTATTATCAAAACATCAAGCAAGCACAAACTTCGACGATGGGAACGCGCGTGATAGTTCTCTACCAGAGTACCTTTTCTAATATCTATCTATCTATCTATCTATCTATCTATCTATCTATCTATCTATCTATCTATCTATCTATCTATCTATCTATCTATCTATCTATCTATCTATCTATCTATCTATCTCTCGCTCTCTCTCTCTCTCTCTCTCTATATATATATATATATATATATATATATATATATATATATATATATATATATATATATATATATATATATATATATATATAAGGGAAAGAAGTGTATACCTAAGGTCTCGTTTTTCCATGTTTTGAAACAATATTAATGAGATCTTACAGACAGTAATGCCAAGGAATGTATAGGGGAAGTTATTAGAACGAATGGAATGTAAATAATAAGAAAAAAAGTGGGTGAAAAAATAACCAGCCGTGAGCAGGAATCGAACCTACGACCTTCGAATAACGCGACCGATGCTCGAACGCGTTATTCGAAGGTCATCGGTTCGATTCCTGCTCACGGCTGGTTATTTTTTCAACCACTTTTCTTTCTTCTTATTTACATTCCATTGGTTCTAATAACTTCCCCTGTACATTCCTTGGCATTACTGTCTGTTAGATCTCAATAATATTGTGTTAAAACACGAAAAAACGAGCACTTAGGTATACACTTCTTTCTCTTATTTCATTAAGCGAGGGTCTCGTACTGGCAGACTTGGTGTCATTAGGTTGTATACGAGGGACTATTAATCAGCTGCCCGCTCATTATAAGTTCACGTGCTACGGGACGCCAAACATGCGCATAAAAGAGTGTTTTCACACTCGTCGCTTGGCTTATAGATGGCGCTGACTGTCACTCCTACTTCTAAATTCACATATAAACCCAAAAAAGTGGATGGAGAGAAGGCCACTGTGGTAGCTCAGTAGTTAGAGCATCGAACGCGTTATTCGAAGGTCGTAGGTTCGATTCATGCTCACGGCTGGTTATTTTTTCATCCACTTTTCTTTCTTCGTAGTTACATTTCATTGGTTCTAATAACTTCCCCTGTACATTCCTTGGCATTATAGTCTGTTAGATCTCTCTCTCACACACACACACACACACACACACACACACACACACACACACACACACACACACACACACACACATATATATATATATATATATATAGATATATATATATATATATATATATATAATATATATATATATATATATATATATATCCTTTACTGGTACTGGGTTGCATAGGACATCTGAATCTGTCTTTATCACCTGCGACTGAATGTTGCGATATCATCGGGCCAGATTTGGCATGAATACGATGCGAGAAAAGCGGACATGGCGTCGACGTGGCGGAAACGTTGTCACGCTCCGTGTTCATGAGCATTTAAGGTAATAAAAAACGTACTAACAGAAGCAGGGAGACGCGATAACGTGCTCGGCGTGCGTCGGCTTGTTTCGTCTGCCTCTCAGCTTCACTGCTGCTAGGTACGAACGCCGTCATCACTTTGTTAAGTGCGCATTGCATACGTCATAGAAGCTTTGAACTAACATTTGTCACATTTTGCTGTTCGGGGCCGAACACGTTTTCGCCTTGTACACTTCGCATATCATTTTTGTCAATTTCGCGCAGCCCGTTCGCGAGAAAATCTTTTCTTGGCTTAAGAAAGTGAGTGGCCACTCGCGTTGTTTGGCTTTCTTTGTGCCTGTACACCTATTCGAATTCAGTGCATGTGTGAGATTGTGTGATAGGTGCAGTCATGCTTAGTGTCATTATCTATGCCATTCGCAGATTGCTTGAAGCTCTTGTAACGAGCGCAACAAGCGAAAAGTGGTTAATCAAGAAAAAATGTTTCTTAGCTAAATGATATTGATTGATATGTGGGTTTTTAACGTCCCTAAACCACCATATGGTTATGAGAGACGCCGTAGTGGAGGGATCCGGAAATTTCGACCACCTGGGGTTCTTTAACGTGCACCCAAATCTGAGCACACAGGCCTACATCATTTCCACCTCCATCGGATGTTTCTTAGCTAAGCTAAGACGTAATCTTCTGAATAAACACTCCTGCCTCGTTAACAGGTTGCATGGCTCATAAAATTGCTTTGCTTTAGCTGCGGCAAATGCTTGTGACTGTTTTTCGCGAAAGAGCGATGTAAAGTACATGAAGAAAATTTGTGCGAATGCTGGAAAGATAACGCAGCCAACATTTTTCTTCTTTTCATGCCGTCCAGAGTCGAGTGCTGCGGCAACTACTGCCATGTTGCATTGTGCACTGTATACTATGTTGTGTGCGTTTACGGCAGTTTTACTCGTCCGCAAGTCTTTATATTGTCCGAGATCAACCATACAGTGACTGGCCCCGCATGTCATGTGCTCAAGCTTTTCGGCAACCTGTTACACCTGCAATTCCGCATCCCACCTTAGACCCAGCCATGGTGCTGACGGTCCAAGCTGCGCCATATTATAGCGCACCTCGCCTGATCTCGCAGAAATCAGACGTCTGGCATGCACCCCATCGACGTCTTCTCTGCTTCCACTGTGGTGAAGTTGAGCAGCTGTATCGAGAGTGCTCTTACAGACAACTTGGACTACGGGGATTTTCGAGGAACTAACCGTCACCAAGGTTCGGTCAGCGGCCCTCCGAAATGAAAGATTATGCTGCTCAGCAGCGCGGAACTTCGTCGTCCTTGCACCAGTCACGCTCCTCATCACCGCGGTGATTTTCTCCTAATCACCGTAGCTATTCGAGCGTGACGCAGGGTCGGTCAACCAGCCCACGCCAGGAAAACTGACCACAGCGTCTTCGGGGGCGAGGCCGCTCATACTAGAGAAGCTCAAGGCCTCCCACTGACGCTTCCGCAAACTGACGATTCCCCGATGACGACGACACCAGCCGGCTCCGCAAAGATTGTATTAAACATTTCAATGCTGCTTGACGGTCGCAAAGCCAGTGCTTTAGTGGACACGGATGCGGATTTTTCTAAAATAAGTGAAAAACAGGCCACCCTCCTGAAGAAAGTGACTTTACCTCGGAACCTCAGGCCAACTCGTACTGCTGGCGGGCACATTATCACGCCACTCGGCGTTTGCACGGCACGAATACATATTCGTGGTTCTACCTTCGTTGTCAGCTTGAGCGTTCTTCGTCAGTGTTCTCAAGACCTGATAATAGGCATGGATTTTCTGAGGGAGGACGGTGCTATCATCGACATTCGACAACGCCTCGTCACGTTCTCAACAAAAAGCGCCCCACCAGAGCATGATCTCAGCCACGATCGAGTACGTCTGCGTGTATTGACGATGCTGTGACAATACCATCGCGCTCAAATGTTATGGTTTAGTGGCGTGTAACAATTTAGCACACGGTGAAATGGTGGCGGAGAGCAATCGATCCCTACTATTTTCCCAAGCTGTCTGCGTAGCACGAAGCCTAGTAGACCTCCAGGCTAGCCACTGCGAGGTTCTTGTCACAAACTTCAGCCACGAGCGCCAACACCTTTTCCCTGGTACTGTCATCGCCTATGCCTACCCAGTAACCAATGTGACTAAGTGTTTTGCTTCCGAGCAATCGATAATGCCAAAGCACTTCTACGTGGCGTCGACATAAATCCAACGCTTCCCGTCAGAAACAAACGAAGGCTGAGCGACCTGTTGATAGAATTCCACGCCTTCTTTACACGTGCATCAAAAATCCATAAAAAACCGATTACTAAACACCGTATTATCACCTACGGCGAAGCACACCCTATACGGCAACAGCCTTACCACGTTTCATTAACCGAATGACGCGTGGTACAAATGCAAATGAAAGAAATGCTTCAAGACAGTGTAATACAGCCATTAAGTAGCCCATGGTCAACGCTAGGCGTCCTTTTAAAGAATAAGGATGGCACACTTTGCTTTCGTGTAGATTATAAGAAGCTGAATAACGTCACAAAGAAAGACGCGTACCCCTTGGTTCGAGTGAATGATTCTCTTGGCAGGCTTCCATGCAGGCGAGCATTCCATGAAATCCAGTTCGATTGATTGATTGATATGTGGGGTTTAACGTCCCAAA